>MU001996.1:0-53658 GCA_010093585.1 Melanomma pulvis-pyrius CBS 109.77
AGGAGGAGGAGGAGGAGGTGGTGGTGGTAATGATCCCAGAGTCGCCGCGACAAGCCAGACCAGACGCAGAAGACGCGCACAGACGACGGCGCCCGCTGCAGCTTAGCTGGGTCAGTTTGGCGTGCCGGCAGTGCGTGCAGTTGCGTGCAGTGCTTGTGCTCGACGGCGCGCCGTGCGGTGTGCTCAGTCCTTCTTATTCACACCCTCGCAGCGCTCTCGCACCAGCTCGCATATCACGCCCTCACCACCCTCACGGCAGCACCGCAAGCCGCGCCTTTGGACCTCCAGCCCCGCCCGCCGCTTGCTTGCATGCCACTTTGTCGCCGCCCCCCGTGCTGTCTGCGCTTTCTTTGCCCACGCTGCACCACCACACCCTCCCACATGGCACCGCCGCCGCCCTCAAAGGGAGAACAACGAAACGGCCGCACGCCTCTCGCGCCCCAGAGCCCAGCCCTAGGGAACTGGGGAGACGGCGCGGAAATAGACGTGCTGACGACTGAATCCCCGCCCGCTGAGCGCCAGCTGAGCTGCGTGCCGAGTGCTGGAGAGTTGGGTCCCTCCCGCGAGGCCGTGTACACTGCGAGTGGAGATGCCCGTTTCGAGTCCCGGCCCCCCTGGCGCGCCCACTGACTGAGAGCCCTGGGCCCCGTAGCTAACGGGCAGGAGCCGAGTTGGCAGCATGGTTCCAGTTGTTTCTGTGTCACAAGGGGATTACTATAGTACATCTCACGCTTTCTTACGTCTGCCTCGCGCAGGCGCCGGGCAGAGCGCGGAGGCCTCCTGGCGGCCACGGGTGCGTAGATTGAGGCAATCTGCAGAGCAAAGCTTGGATGGAGGTGGTGGCTGCAGAGCCCGCTTTACTGTTATTTGTTTTCCAGTTACCCAACGCGCCAACGCTGTACTCCGGCGGGCCGTTTGTGCAACTCCGCAGGCCGGCTATGTCATCCCCCGCCGCCCAGACCGCGCTTGCGTCGACGAGTGAATGTCGTCGCGGCCTCCACCGGCCATGTCGTGCTGCCTTCTCCCGCGCATCGCACCCTCTACGACGCCCGTGACACTGCGTGCAATCCGCTCCCTCAGCACAATGGCCGCCCAGCGACGCATCAGTAGGCGCCTCACCGTCCGTTCCACGCCCCCCAACAAGCGCTCACAGCTGGACAGCAAACCCCGCGCTCTTGTGCGAACCCCCCCCTGCACGCTCCAACGCGCCTGCTGAACATGTCCAGTATCTGCGATTTGCAGGAGAAGTTCCGGCCGGCCATCCATGAGTTCCCTCAGGTCATCAAGACGGCCCAGAAGCTGCTCAGAGCGAGTACGTAGCCCAGCACCCGTCCCAAAGTAGCATCTCAAGCCTCTCGAAGCCGATGCTGATTCGGGATTCCAGGCCAGATCCTCGACATTCCTGTCTTCGCCACGACCCAGAACGCTCCCCGCCTCGGCCCGACATGTCCAGAGCTGGGCTTGGACGTCCCAGGCGGCGTGCAGACGGCAGTTCACGCCGACAAGACCCTCTTCTCGATGCTGTGTGTATACCCCAAGCCATATCCTCCCCGTGGATCCATCAGCTAATCGCACCGTAATCCCAGCACGCCCGAAGTCCGTAAAGGCATGGCCAGTCTCGGTTCGCGCCTCTCCTGCGTAATCGTTGGGATCGAAACGCACATCTGCGTCACACAAACTGCCATCGACCTGCTGCGCGAAGGACACAAAGTCTATGTCATTGCCGACGGCGTGAGCAGCTGCAATAAGGAGGAAATCCCCATTGCCCTGGCACGGCTGCGGAGTGAGGGTGTTGTGGTGACCACTAGCGAGAGCTGGTTGTACGAGTGTGTGGGCGATGCTGGAATTGAAGAGTCAGTTTGCTACTTTCACGTCACACTGCATCTAGTTCCCAAATTTGCGAATCTGGCCAAATGCCGGGCTAACCATGACCAGGTTCCGGCAAATCATCGGTGTAGTCAAGGAGTCACATCAGTCTACCAAGGATGTCCTGCAGACGCTCTGCAAGATCTAATGCCGCATTTTTGGACAGCCCAATTTGTCTGGATACGTTGCACAGTATGGCTTGTACAGTTCGCCTCAATATATAACTTCATCTTTTCATGCTTCCAAAGCATTGAATGCAGCATTTCTGTTGTTCTGAGGCTAGGTGCACACCAGATGCACACCCCGCAATTTATTCTGTTAACCTGCACGGCACTTTTCAATCTAAAACGTGCGTGTGAATGCCGCAGCGAATGAGCTGTCTGCCGGACTTTCTCACCAACCACCATTCATTTCCGACCTTGATTCCCTATCAATTCCTCGTAAGTAAGTGGCCAGGATGATTAAAATAGCATTGCATTGTTGTATTATTTTTTACCGAGAGAGAGAACCATGGAAGATGGCATATCTAAGACAGTAGTAAGGAAATTAGCAACAACATCGTGACACAAAATGCTCACTCCTAGTCCCTCTGCTTGGGTAGAATCCTACACTTCTCAGCCACGCGATCAAGGACTCTGCCTACACCCAAAACCCTCGAAAAGGAAACTCGACAAAAATGGTGAGAGTAGGTGGAAGATGTAATACGGGAGACTGGAAATTGTTTGCGACATTATTCCATAAAAAGTGTCAAAAACCTACGACAGCAGTGATTCGCCAACGGCTTGACTACTAGTCTGATCTACAAATTTGGTCTACAGCCTCCTGGGGCCCGAGTAGGCCGTCGATCTTAGTAGGGCTTGAGCTAGTGTATTAGACAATTCAGCGTCTCTTGCTAAAACTTGTTAGCAAGGTTTAGCACAGGTACGAGGCGTGCAAACGCCAATTCAGGAAGGGGTTTTGGCCGTTCAAGAAGGAATTTTAGGGCTGGTAGCCAGTCGAAGGCTGCCTTTTCCCTCTAGCTCGAGGCTACACGTCTCGGCCCTTCCAGTAGGAGGTTGTACGTCTTGTATTCCGCCGGCCAGCCAATCACTCCCCGAGAGGACTTCATCTAGTCCAAGTTGGCCGACCCAAATGCCCGTTTTGGCCCAGCGTCGATGGGGGCGGAGACGCAGCACCAAAAGTCCCTCTATACGGATTCGGCGATTAGAAGAGCAGAATTCTTATGGCATTCCTAGAGGATCGGGGACTACAACGAGCAGAAATTGATTTCTGGGGTGTCGTGGCCAACCAAGCCGTGTCCCTGGGCTCTAGCGCGAGGCCACGAAGCCTTGGTCCTCGAGACGCTGTATACCCATCTTGCATTGCTCTGGCACTTGCTATCCACAATTCGCATCCACTATTAATCTATTGCATGTAACTGTAGCCACGCCTAGCATCAGCGCAGCGGTCAACCCGCCCAAATGCTTACTTGGTGCCTTGCCCAGCGCGACGATCCCTTCCTGTGTCCTCCTTTCCACGCACAGCTCCGTCCGTAGGGCAGACGAGACCTCTGCATATATAAACCACCCTCCGTCACGCAGTCCCATCTGCTTCCCTTCTCCATCCCCAACACTTTCCGTTTCCACCTTGAACCCCCCAACCCAAACACCACCCAACTCACTCACTCACTCACTCACTCACTCACTCACCAATCCACACCATGCGCTTCACACTCATCCTCCCCACCCTCCTCGCCCTAGCCGCCGCCATGCCCGCCGCCTCCCCCAACCCCAAAGATCTAGTCTCCAGGCAAGAAGTAGGCCCACCCTACTACAGCTGCGTGAACCGCCCGCAGTACACCTGCAACGGCTCGAAGAGGCAGATCCTAGTCTGCAACGGCAGCTACTACGTCCTATCCGCAAACTGCGGCGCAGGAGGCTGCGTCGAAAACTCCTCGGGCGTCCATTGCGTCTAAGGGCCCCTATGTGCAGAGCCGGTACGTGCCCCCCAGGTCCACCCGCCCCTAGAGAAATGACTTACAAGGGGAATAGCCAACTGCCGGAGCAGGGGAGCATTAGGGCCTGGGGGACTGCGATTTGGGGTTGTGGTGGATAGAGCATGATGCATACATACATGCATGCATTGCTCGACGCGGTTCATGATTAGCATTTACAAAGGGAAAAAAAAATTACTTCTACGCTGCGCTTGGAGATAGCTATGCCCAATTGCAAACACACTCATTACCCATCTTCTCTTTTCGTGCCTCAGGAGTGCAGAAGTTGGTTGGGCCGGGAGTTTGACTCTGAAGACTGCGTGTCCTGGCGCCGTGCTCCACGTCGTGACCTTTGCTCGATCTGGCGTCCAGGTCCTCCACCCCGGGAGCCCAACCCCCTCCGTAATCGAAACCGGTGGCCTTCCTCCGCATCGGCACTCAAAACGCCCGTGGAAGAATCGATATTTGGGAAATATTTATAGGGCCGTGGATATCCGTTCATCATACTCTATGCTGGGGAATATAGCATCACGGTGGTGTCAAGACGGGGAAAGAAGAGATACGCCACTTGTCTTTGGCAACGGCAACGGCTCCAAGAGACGAACCAGTAGGGATGTCTTCCTCTATACGAAGAATTCGAGAAGTACATCCAACGTTCTTCATTTTAGTTGCACGAAAACTCAAAGAGGTCACTTTTAGAACGGGCTGATAGGATGCTGGCCCCCTCGTATTAGGAGATAATTGATACACGTCATGGTAGGTACCTTGTTGCTATAAGCCCAAGAATACATCACGTCTTCTTGACCGGAACTGTGCGCTGGATATGGTGCTTGGGGCACTGCTCTCCTGCAGTGAGGGAAATGCCCTCCGAGTTGTTGTTGAGTTCCAAAGAAACAATCCGGGAATGACGAGAAAGACGAGCCTGAGAATCTCTTCCATTAACACAATCATGAACCACACGGCATCAAGACTTCGAACAGCGGCGAATAAGGAGAGTCCAGTGGAAAAGTACACATTGTTTTTACACGTAGTATACAATCTAAAGTCCTTCTAACCCTCTATCTATTCCCTAGTTTTGTTCTGAATTTACTTTTCTAGAGGTCGTTGACCTTTCACCCCGACCTCTACCATCACGGCCTCTATCTCCCCGGCCTTGGAACTCTTGTCTTGCACCTGTAGCCATATACAGTTTGAAGTCCTGATCGATGATATGTGCCACTGCACTTGCGAACTGGTCTCGCATAGGGTGGTCAGCCAGCGTCTTCTCTTCGGCGAGGTCGTCGAGTGCATTAGAGAGCATGGCATCCAGACCGTTACGAAACTGTTGAACGATCCCAGCAGCTCGATAAGAACGGTCTGATTTGATGAAAAATTGCAGCCGGTCGCCGACTTTGACTACTTGACTTCCGGTCCTTTTCAACTCCCCACCAAATAGGGTCGCTATGAGTGGAGATACCAAGCTCGTGTCGCGGAGCGTGATATCGTTTTGGTCGTTCATGTTTCGACTGCCAAAACTGAGTAATGTAGGACTAGGAAGCATGCTCATCTTTTCGGCAGCGTTCCGGTCTCGCCGATCCCCGATGAAGGAGTTCAAGGATGAACGATGTATCAGAGCGCGGGACTCCTTCTGCGTGCTGAAGAGCGGATTATACCCTGAGTGGATTGCGAGATTTCCGCGATGACCAGCGAGGACGAGTGCTCGTATCAGGCTTGCATTGTTTGAATTCCGGTTCAATGATGCGTGGCCGCATTGATAAGGAGTTTGTTCGTCAGCAGCGGAAGATTTCGGGATAATGCCCACATTCTCAAGGAGACTCTCAATCTCCCGCATGGTTCGATCAATGCCGTTGAAGGCACCGGAATGAATATATCTTTCCGAGAAAAACTGGGGCACTCGATAGGAGGTCCTCCCAGATGAGAGGAGATTATGTCGTGCTTTTCGAAACGCATTTATAGTAGTAAGAGGATCGCTGAATGTTCCATGTCCGAATGCCTCCTTCTCCTTGTCAGCTATACGTTCTTGTCCAAGAGGACGAGCAAAAAGCGATCGTTCATTGGCAGACGCTCCTAAGATTAAGAGCGGGTCAAGGCAGCGGAAAATAACCCCTAGGATAATCATCTTCCCCAGGGATGGATGAACAGGTAGCGACGCTAACAGTCTTCCCAGTGGTGTGAGATCCTCTGTTTCGGTCAGAGCCTCGAGGTCCTTCAAGTCCTGCACAGATGCATCGACGGCTACAGGATTTGGTGGTTGGATTGAGCCTGCAAGAAACTCTCCAATGTGGTATTGTGAATGAGCCTTCACCTCCAAGCAGACTTCCATGAGGTCAGAACGTAGCATCTCGGGAAGGCCAATAGTTTCCAGTGAATCATATCGAGATGACGAATACAAAGCGTAGTAATTCCCGTTTTGAACTACAAATGAGTTAGAAGACGTTATTAGAAGGGGAAGATACAGATACTAAGACACCCTAGTACCTGTACCCGGGTATGGTACCTCGACCTGCTCGTCCGGCACGTTGACGCATGTTGGACTTGCTCACCCATACGCACTGCAATTTTGTGATTTGGACTAATTGGTTGTATCTCTTCTCACGAAGCTTTCCTGAGTCAACAACATGTTGAACATCCGGAATAGTGACTGAGGTCTCAGCAATGTTGGTAGAGATGATGATCTTCCTACACCCATCAGGGACTGGATCGAAGATTTCATCTTGGTTGTCTTTGAGATTAGAGTGTAACTTGAAGATGCGAAATTTGGAGGTATCAGAGAAGTCCACTCCTAACGGATTTTGAAGAAGAAGCTTCTCGGTCGAAACAATTTCTTGAAGTCCAGGAAGGAATGCGAGGATTGCACCTTCGGTCGTGGTCCGAGTAATGTGGGCAACCGTGGCGGCAACAAGGCTCACAGGAACGATAGCATCCTTCATATCAGTAGCAATGTTACCTGATGCATCTTGCCAATTTGTTACTGGTGAGCCGGAAGATCTAGCCCTTGCTTCATCATGAAGATAATCCTTAGTATCTCGATCTTCCAGTAACCGGAGGTCCCGCTGAGAGTAATCATGTTTGAGCTCTGCCATGATCGTCTCCAAGTATTTTTCCTTCACTGGGAATGTTCGTCCAGGGACGGAAATGGATGGACAGGGCTCAAGAAGCCCGTCACTACCCTTTTGCTGAAAATATTTCGAAAACAGCTCGGTGTCCATTGTCGCACTCATAAGAACCACATTTGGAACTCGTTGATTCGACCGCTGCCTCTGTTCAATGATCTTCTTCAGAGTTATCATGAGGAAGTCTATCAAAATATCCCGCTCGTGAACCTCGTCAATAATTATGTGTGATGCGGAATCCATTATGTGATCCGGATCGGTCTGCAGCTGCTTAAGCAATATTCCAGTGGTGCAGTAGGTCATCCGACCAGGCTCACGAGATGTCTTGTTATCGCCTTTGACGTGATACCCAACAGTGTCTCCAAGTTTTTCATCACGCTCTGATGCGACTCGTACTGCCACTGACTTGGCTGCAATTCTTCGTGGTTGAGTACATATGATATCAACATCTGCTCCTCGCTTCCCAAGGATTGCATCTTCGAGAATGATCTGCGGAACCTGCGTTGTCTTTCCACTTCCAGTGGCACCAACCACAATACTGAATGTATTGCTATTGACGAGTTGTAGAACTTCGTTTCGTCGCTGATTCATCGGGAGGCCATCCTTTAGAATCCGGACAGTCTCTAGCCTAGGGTCCGCCATGAAAGCTTCATATCGTTGTAGCAAGTCGGAACTTCTAAGATCTGTATTTTCAACGGATCTACGCCGGGTATGACTTGGATTTGACCAAGAGCGCTCTGACAGGGAGGATCGGGTCGTCTTTGCAGAAGCTGATGCTAAAAATGAACGGGACGATCTATCCATATCATTTAGCATGTCAGGTACGATATTGAAGTCGATCGGTCGTATGGGTTCTAGGATCTCTCCGTCATTTCCCCTCTCTGCATGTTGGAAATCATGTAATATGGAAGAATTTTGCTGTGCCAAATGTACAGCAGCCGTGAGCCAAGCTAGTGGCACAACGTCCTTTTTCGTAGGTGCAGTAGCAGGTTCGCCGACGGGTTCACCAGCGCAGTATGCTTGCGACGTAACACCCCCGGTAAGTGACGGTTCAGTCCTTTCTTCGAACTTTTCACAGCGTTGTCGCTTCGCGTAATACCGGAGGAATTGATCCGCATTCGATGTGTTTAGGAGGAGAGGCTCTTCAGACAGAGTCGGAATATTCCTGAGTTTATCCTCAATAGCTTCTTTAAACATGAGGCAGGCTTGCAATTCGGCCCTCCAAGGGTTCCCAGTTGATTCAACGGATATGTCCTGTGCTGGATAATTGATTTGAATCGTAAACATGCGCTTCTTCGAGATGAGATATTTTGGTACGGCTAGAGATCTTGCGCAAAAGTTGTATACGTCCCTCCTACTTTCGCTAAGCTTCCTAAATTCCTCCGCGGTCAGCGCTCGCTGGTTGACCTTTGCGGTTGGTCGTCGGGTTGATCCCTTTGATTTCGCGCCTTTCTCACTTGATTTCCCCAATCTCGGCTTCGATTTCGCGCCTTTTGCGCTTGATATTTCCAGTCTTGACTTTGATTTCGCGCCTTTTGTACTCGCTGTTTCCGATCTCGATTTTGATTTCATGCCTTTTGCTCGCGAAATCTCTGATCTCGATGTTGGCTTTAGCGCTACGGGTTCTCCTTGCTGGGGGGATTTCCCGTCACGACGTGGCGCATTCAGCGAGTCCTTCACCATCTGGCTTTCCGGTTTCTTCGTCCCCGCTAAATCATGGTTGTTCCCATTCTTCATACCCATAAAAACCCCAGGTAGGAGCTCATGTCTCGACTCGTGCCCTAGAATATTCACTGTAGACTTGAGTCTGTAGAGGCCCATGGATCGGGGTTCTGAAAGGAGGCGCCATCGTGATGGATACGTCGACAGCGCGGATCGTGAGAAGAGTATTCGAGGATTTGGATGCGCAAGACGCTTGTTAATTATTAGCGAACTGGAAGTTGTCGAGGGAATGGGACTTACCATATTAATTGAGGCGTAAGAATCGCATCGCAATCTCACTCAATAAATATCATGAAGTCGAAGCATCACCATACAGGAAATTTGTCGTAGATGCCGAACTTTTGCCGACACTAAATCCTTTTAGGTATAGCATATATCCTCAATCCAACGCGATAAACACCTACAATATTTATAGCAGTGCCCTATGTCCTCTACTCGTCACATATACCGTCGTCTGGGTATTAGAAATCTCACTCATCATAGTGCAACTGGCATGATGTACGACTCACTTCAACTCCCTTGGACCTTTAATCCATCGCCTTCGGAATCCCAATATCGTGACGCTGGAGGCGTCAACACCAAAGGAACGATCTACCTCCTGCCTCCACCAACTGAAGTACTCGAAGAAGCATTCAGAACCCCACCTCGAGCTCGGTCCGAGATGTCATCTGGCGCCATTGCTCTCTGCAAGCACTTCGAACGTGGCGGAGCCTCTTCAGAGCATGGAAGGCCACATCCATTCTGGACTCTGCCGGTTGGAAGTAATCAGAAGAAGGACGAGATTGCAAATTCTATCCTCCAGTCAATGCTAAACAACATTGCTTGGAAGAACGTCATGCTTCTCCACCGAAATGTTGCGGTGTACGAGATACGAAACAAGCTTGGATACGGGATGAGATGGACACTGGATGTTGAAGAGGTGAAAGACACTATCAGCTCGGAAAAAACCTCGGAACAAAGCTCGGAACAGTTTGGCGTAGTTGATGGGATAGAAGTCGCTGATACAATCTTGGAGGAGAAGAGGAAAACATACAACATCAACAAAACGACTTTTCGAGGATTTGTCGAGCCTATCATCGGCTTAGATTGCGAGCTTCAGACATAGTGGCATTCGCTACAAGTACGTTCGAGACACAAGTAAATGTTCTCTCCTACAATCTATCATGGCAACCGACCGATAGCAGTCCAAAAACTTAGGCATTGTAAATGGCGGTTTTTAGCGCAAGATAGCAAGGACGAAAATTATAGATAGGATGCCAATAAGTTGCGTGCTGAGACCCATTAACCAACATAAAGGAGCTCCACATCGAACAGTTGTTCTTGGTTGATGCGACGAACCTTGAATTACGCCCGAAGCATCAAGAGCCCCCGATTACACTTTTGTGCGTCCAAGGCTGTAGAAATAAAATACGCTAGCTTTGTATCGATTCAATTACCTTCTTGCAATTAGTCGCATGGAGCTTCCACCTGGTAGGCTTCGCGGTAACATGTCTGAGACTAGCGATAAGGAGCAGTTGCGGTAATTTAAACAGAGCCTCGATATATGTGAGGCTCAGCGTTTAGTTTATGCACCTCAAATGGTACTAGAAGTCCAACAGTTGGATGTGACGTATTTGATTATATAGTGCAGCAAGTTCTCGTCGGTGACTCGTTCATGGAGCAGAGCTTCAAAGCAGAGGGAAAGCAAAACCAATATTGACTAGAATCAGACTATGTCACCTTCGAGCCAGACTACTTCAGCCAACCACTCTAAATCCCCATAGATGACCTTGTTTTTACAAATCTTTGTTGTAACATCATTTAATGTGGCTGGAATAATCATTTACAGTATCAAATTTATACTATTTAGCTAAAAAGAGTGGGTCACACTAATGTCAGAAGTGATTATATTTGTTTGTAGCTGCGATTCTAACTGCTGATGGAACAGAGCTTGGAAATTTTTCCTTAAGTTGTGTATGGTCTTGCTGACAAGAGATTCGTGCAGCGACCGAATTCGATTTATTCTTATGAAAACATGGTTGAAGAGAAAAATATGAAGGAGCGAAGTTCTTGAGACTTCAACAGATATCGGTACATACACCTTCACTAAACCACGGCTAAATATGGTGTATTCGGCCTCAGAAAACTTCTCTAGAGCCATATTGACAGCAGTATCCCTTGTTACTGTTAGTATCTTTAGAAGTGTGCTGGAAAACGTCAGCATCCATTTTCATATTCATTCTATTGCAGAAATGGCAAGACTTGCCACATAATGAATATAGGCCCGAACGACAAAGTCGAGATAGCTTAAGTACCCCAACAGAGGCAGAACTGTGCACGATCGACAAGGAAGGATATTGGAAATATTCTCCTGACTTTGAAGTCTGATGGATACGAATACCGTAGAGTGCAAGTATTTTCCAACCGAATAGGCCTTATCATATGGTGACATAAATTAAAGCCTTAGGTTAATTCTACATGGCTAGATTAGTATAAGTTATTAATTCTTGATCCAAATGTTCGATTTGTTGATGTACTGTTGAGGTGGAAGGGTTTCCTTAGTTCAATTTTCTAACGATCGCCCAACGAGCCAAACTCGCCGTCGGTCCCCACATACCCCTCCTTTTTGCAATAGTGCCCACACATGTCAAAATTGCTTGTGGAACACACCTCCATCGCTCTTAATTCTATGGATCTGCTTGCTGTCTATTTGGAACATCCACTGATTATATCTTAACTAGATTTGAAAAATTGACATGAAATCAATTAACAGTCTCGTGGTGTAGTGGCTATCACGTTCGCCTCACACGCGAAAGGTCCTGGGTTCGATCCCCAGCGGGACTAAAAGAAGTTGTTTTTGATCCTTCCATCTCTGTTTTGTTTTTAGATACATCCTCATTCTGGATTACTCGGTCAAATGCATGAAAGCTTGACTGCTTCAATCAACGTTTTTACATAGTGAGACTGTATCAAAGCTATGCAACCTCTCTGCTCTGTGTGTATGCAATAAGTGTGCATGGTTACGCTAAGTTTTTTTGCAAGGGAAGAGAGTGAGCTATGTCACGTGACAGATCTTCCCATTTCAATTCTTTCCCGCTTTCCCACACATGATTACAATTGATGGGTCCAGGAAAGATTGATAGTATCTACCAGTAACATGAAACAAACATTCTGTCAGCAGCCAAAAGGAGTCGTTCGGTCTCGCGAAAGTGGTCAGACCTCGGCAGTGCAGAGCAGACGGACCACCTCACCTCTCACCCCACAATCACAGCATCTCGCCTGACAGTTCCCATCGCTCGGGCCGCAGAAATGCTCTCTAGCCGCGCCCCTCCCGTTTCTTAGCCTGTACGGTCCCATGGACGATGCACGTAATGTCGCGTGCATACCCGGGATACATGCGCGGCCGAGAAGCAACGTTGAGTCGTCGCGATTCCTTGGAAACGCTTGAGCTGGGGCCACGACACGACAATGTATCGGATCGGGGTTGTCAGGCGCTTGGAAACACGGGGAAGATCAGACAACGAGGTGTTGTGATAGGTGGGCTGATGTTGTGGGGTGCGGAGATGATGTCTGCGGGTGAGAATCTCATGACGGATGGGGCTGAGCAAGAGAGTATGTATATTTCCCTTCGCAAATCCGCGGGCGGGTTTTGGGCCACTTATTTGAGCACTGTTTCACAAGTCAATCAATATATCATCTACTGTGCCTTCAACAATCAAGCCCAACCTGACCCAACTTAATCAAAACCACCTACATCCATCTACCCACTCAGAATCAAATTCCCAGCTATAAATCCCATTGAAGTCCAAGACTTGTCGAAAACAAACTAGCCCTTTTGCTGCCATCCAACATCTGCTCCTGACTTCCGAATCGAAACTCGCCTAAGATGCCTTACCGTTCGCCGCTTCAAGTTCGACAACAACTCTTCTCAACATCATCCCGCACTCGTACTACGCTTCCGTCACACTTCCACTCGTACAATCCCGCAGCCCCACAATTTCCACTCACCACCGCTTCCGTTCCCAAGCTCGGAAAGATAGGACGATGGTACGTATTGCTGTCCTCGCTCTCTCATGCTCCCAAGCTGACAGTATGCTAGGTACCTCCCAACCATGGCTCTGATAGCCGTTGGTATGATCTATCTCCCAATCAGTTCATTATTGCCATCTTCGCCACCGCCGAGCCGCCGTACCGTCACCCTCGACTCGGCTAATCGCAAAATAGGTTTTGCTATTGCTAATGCGCTCGAGGAACACAACAATAAGCAGAACCAGGCAATGTCGCAAGACGAAAGAAACATGATGTTGATGGAGGCGTATGGGGAGAGAAACAGCCTCGAGGATATGGAGAGGGCGCTGAGTGGACATGGCGTGACGAGGGGAAACACAACTGGGCAGAGTCAGAGAAATAAGATGTTGAGTGAAGCGTATGGCGAGAGGAAGAGTTTGAAAGATATGGAGAGGGCACTTGAAGTTTACGAGGTGCAGTGAGCGAAGTGTACGACGTGGAAACGACCACCACCCGCGTGAAGCGGAAAGGATATCTCGTCTGGGGGTGAAGAAGACGAAAGGGGCTTCGAGGCGGAGGTAGTTCGAGAAGAGAGCATGTGTCGGGTCGAAGCTGTGGAAAGACACGTCCAAAAAATGAGCCGTGTCTTTCCCCAAGCTATGGAAGGCGAACCTCGATACAACCTGCCCATCTATGCATGTCGCAATGCGAGGAGGAAGGCTTTGGAATTATGTGGAGAACGGAGTTTTATGAAACTTCACGGAAGGCTAAGGCGAACAGAAATAGGGAAATGAAATCAAATGAAAATATCAATTTGATACTTGCAGCCATGATAAAATCACCATATTTTCTTTCCAATTAACTATTAAAAATTTAGCATTTGTGTTCCGAATCACCATAGTGTGAGTAGTAGGGTGCATATTCTTGAACCAATCGAGGGTTAGTTATTGAGAACCGTAGTAACACTGAGGCTCACTTTGCTTCTTGCCCGAACGCTGTTGCAGTATTGCATACGTGTCAATTCAACACTATGGGAAATTGGTGTTCATGCAGTTCGTAATATTCAGAAGCAAGATTCCCCAACTAAGTGACCACAAAGGGGTGCGTACCGGGTTGTCGGTCGTCTTGCACTCACTAAGTGGCAGCTCGCGAATTTCAACCAGATAGCCCAAGCCTATGTATCCTCGGTATTCATGCTCGCGGGGAAAGCTTGATGAGCCTCCTCCATAGTTGGGGATGAATTCCTAGTAGCCAGGCTGGCTGGTGAGTAGTTCGGCGCCGATCAGCACAATCATGTCATTATGATTTAAGTTGGACATGATAACGGTAGTGTAGTTTTCGGTACTGTCTCACATTGGAATACCTAGTGATGGTAAAGCATAGATATATATAAAAGAGCGTTATCCATGCTACATGTGCTAAAAGGGGGGCGGCATGTTGAAATGCTCTGCCAAGGCGTTTGCTACGACTGTTGGAGTCAGGAACACCAAGAATGAAATACAGTGAGCACTCCCAAGATCAATTTGGCATCAGCTTTCCCACACGTCTTAATAATCGCTTCCTCGAGAAATCACTTCCTTGCAATTGGGCCGGAGCAAGACGGTCTGTAAAACGTAGCCAAGTCAGCATATTCTCCAATCTCTTACTCGCGAGGCATACTCACATGCTCAAATTGGGCCACATAAGTACCAGGAACATCGACCAAGGGTGCATAGGACTCAACGATACCATTCGAGACGAGCGACCTCATGCCGAGGTGGTAATTCTTCACTCCAAGGCGTTCAACATAACGCCGGGAGAATACCAGAGTCCCGAAATTCTCGTCAATGGTCTTCAAGAGCGACTTCGCGGATGCGTGATGAAGGCCAGCTGCGCTAGCGTGTTCATTGCGTCCATAGCCGTAGATGCCGACGTCGTCCCGAAGATACCCTTTGCCAGTGCTTCCAAAGGTTTCGATTGCAAATATGTCGCCTTCTTCCATGCGCTGATTGGTTTTGGTCTTGACAAAGGGCACTTGCTTATCGCCATGAATCTTGTAACGCAGGATGTTGTGGCCGGTGATGCTCCGGACGGCTTTGACTGGGATAGTCTTGCGGTTGAGTTCCACTTCGTAACTTTCCATTACTTCTTGGATCGCTCCACTGATGTGGTCCATTCGGGCATCAATGCCAGCTTCCTAGGCGATGATTTGAGCTACAATCGCACAATACAGGTATCATTAACTTACCTTGAGTCCAGTGTTGGTAGCTGCTTTAACAGCCGCGAGTAGAGGATCGTAGACAGGATTGGAAGCCACGGTAAAAGCACTATCGACAATCCTGCCGTTAACATGGACTCCAAAATCTACTTTCAAAACGTCATCGTATTGAAGAATCACTTCTTTTGCTCCAGGATTGGGAGTCCAATGAGCAGCCACGTTATTCAAGCAGAGCCCAGTTGGAAACCCCATACCGGCTTTGAGAGCGTCTCCTTTTTCAAGGCCTTGATGGCCTGTAAGTGCCCGAACACCATCATCGATCTCCTCGGCAAGCCGACTCATGGAAACGCCGGGCTTTGCGATTGTCTGCACATACTGGCGAACCTGGCGATGAACTTCGGCAGCTTTGCGGTAGTCGTTCAAGAACTCATCGTCCATGCTGTCGACGATAGACATATGGCGCAGCTCTTCTGCGGTGGTGCGCTGAAGATTATCATTGCCGTTTGTATACTCGACAATCTCGCCCTCCAGATACTGCTGGTTGGGAAACAGGCTGGCTAGCGCAACTCTCGGAGGAATTGTCTGTTGTCCTTTCGGAACCTTCTTCTTCTTTTTATTACTCCTTTTTCTCTTCTTCTTGCCTATTTACGTTAATATCAAGGGTATTTCAGCTCAAAGATAAGCTCACCATCGGTGGGTTGGCCGGATATCAAATCGGTGCCGCTTTTGTCATCGTCGTCATCGTCTCCATCTTCGTCTTGCCCCTCAAGCACGCCATGAATGAGGCCACTTGCTGCGGCTGGTTTGGGGGGATTGGTGATACCAATTGCCGCGTCTCCCGATGCCTCTGCTCGAAGTGTTAGACTCGTTGGTATACCAAGGTATAAGTGTCTTCTTATGTACCATTTGGACCTCGACGATGGTCATCTGGTGTCCTAGAGCCCATGATGGAGATCGATCAGTTGTCATAAGATAGAATCCTTTGGTTGTCGTTGATGGACTTCGTGACTAGACTGCGGAGAGATTGCGGGGAATTAAAGGCTGCTGTCGCGTGTTCTGCTTGGCACCCGCTTTGCCTTTTGAGGCAATCGGTGCCTTAGTCGTCATCAAATAAACCTCAACTCTTCGATGTTGTGCAACATTCACGATGTTCAGGCTAGCCTCTATAATCAACCGCCCTGGTTGGAAGCAAGCAGCGAAAGGCCATTTCAACCGTGTACGAAATGTCCTCATCAAAGGCATGGGAGTTTTCTACAACATAGTGAACCTCCTCCGAGGCGCCGATATATAGAAAGTTCTTAAGCCATAGTTCCCGCTGGAAAAATCGCCAACAGTCACGCTGGAGCTCGTTTTAAAAAAATAGAAGTCACCTATCATATCCTGGCTACGGTCTTGACTGAAGCGCGACTACATTTACTTATGTAGAGTGCTTTCATAGTTAACTTTACAACAAGGCTAGGCAAAAACTAGGGCATGTTGAAATTGTTATATCTGACGACTACGTACTTGAATTATTTGTTATTCACTTCTTTGATAAAGGTATGTCAACCCCCTAATACAGCAAAACCGGAAGAGTTTCGCATTTTTGGATCACAATACATCACCGTTTTTAGCGATATACCCTTTTTTTAAGACTCTCAAAAATCTATGTTGGTAGGTGTCTTGTCAGTCTAGATTAGCTCTTGGAAAATTGGCGTTGAAAAAATCCAAATGAACCTCTAGAAAACGCCTCTAAGAATAAGGGCATGCTTCAGCCCTTCCTGCTAAAGAACAACACATCCCCTCGTCCTCTCCAACCACCTCCAAGCCACCTTTTCCCTCCGGTTCTCCAACCTTCTCCCGCTCATTCTTTCCACGTCCCTATGAAACTCCTCATACACCGCGACATCTCTCGTATGCCACGGACATTTCCCCGGCTTGTCAGGCAACCGGCACCACTTGCAGCCCTTCGGGCACGACGCGCACAGCGTTTCGTAATCAGGGCCAGAGGCATACAGCCAGATTATGTGGAAGTATGTGCACTGAGGGAGGTAAGAGAGGTAGGTGCACGCGCCGGAGACACACATTCTGAATCGTTGGTGTATTATGTGTGATGTGGTGCAAATATAAGGTATAAATTTTAGTAGAATGAGGAGGGCGAGAGTGATTTCGAGACTTGGATGTGTTGGGGATGGGCGTTTGTGAGTGAAGAAGGAGATGTAGATAGGAGTTGGTGACTGGGCTGGTATCCGAAGCTTGAAGTCGAAGAATGTGAAGGCGATTGTGGGAAATAGATATTGTAAAATCTTAAGGACTGTATAGCATACTAGATTTTTGTTTTTGAGATCCATTGTAGATCGTTCTACTACTTTTTTCTATGAAGTCGAGACTTGCTCGAGGAAATTAGTCATCGCCCCTTAGAAAACCACCCCCAACAGCCCGCCTTTCCACTTTCCGGAATTGCATCTTTTGCCTCCTCCCCCCTTTAAGCTGCTTCTCAGCCTGTCTGCCCTTCAACCACTTCTCTCGGATATTCTTTGTATCCCGGTTAACCTTGGGTGCTAACAGCATGTTCTGCTGCCCTAGCACATGCACATTCAGCGAACCCTTCTTCACATCCTTGACCGGCTTCTCGCCGCGCTCCAGAAACTTGATGTGCCGGTTCAACTTCTCCTGTCTCGCTTCCTCGACACTCCTGCCTTGCAACCTGGCGGGAGGAGTGGGTGGTCGTGTGTCTCCAGCAGCCTCGAGGATGGATTCGGGAAGTAGTGCAGGGAGGTTGTGAATGTCTACGTTAAGCTCTTCATGTGCGGGGTCCATCAATTCCTCACGGGCTCGCTGCTTGGCTAGCTTTGCTGCTTTCTTTTCAGCTTTCTTCTGCTTGATGCCTTGTTCCTGTTTGATTCGATCGGCACGTTCCCTTCGCTTCAGCTTTTCTTTCTCTTGTAAGGCTTTCTGTGCGCGGAGAGCTTCTTCGTCGGCAGCTTTGGCTTGACGGAGGGCGGAGGCTGTGGTGACTTCTTCGGGGGCTTCGTCGGAGTCGCTGTCGTCATCTGCATCGTCCATTGAAGGGGCCTCCTGGTTGTCTATGACAATGGGAATCGGTGCCTCGGCTGGCTCTTCGCTGCCGAACCGAATGTGTGCCTTTTTGGCTTTTGACGAAGACACCGGGGCGGGCTCTTGAGACGAAATAACAGCCTGCTCGCTCTCATAAGTTGACGATGGGATCTCTTCTGGGAATCTCGAGATGGATGAAGTAGTGGCATGATCACTCTTCGACTTCTGTTTCGGCTTGGGGGTCGTGGGTGCCTTTGACGATTCTTGGGACAAGACAATGAGATCTTCGATCTCAACAGAGGGAGTTGATTCCAAGATTATAGGGTCTGGTGAAGCAGCAATCGCTACGGGAGACGAAACTTGTTTCTTGGACCTCTTCTTGCTCGAGGGAGAAGTTGGCGAGCCGACCTGTTCCTTTGGTGACACCAAAGGAGTCGCTTTCGCTGAGCTAGGCCGGGCAATGGGCGTATTTATGACTACCATAGGATTTGTGCGGCGACGGATAGGCAGCTTCTCCTTCGTTGCGGGGGCTGATGTATCGTCATTGGTGTCGTTGACCTGCTCTATCGGGGCTGTATCGACCTTCTCGTCCAGCTTCGCAGCACCTTTGTCCTTTTCCTCGGTGTCCACAGACTTTCTCCTCTTCCTCGACGACACGGGGGTATCCCCAGCCTCTAGCCCGCGCTTCCCTTTGCGTGTTTCGCGCGGCGTCAGGTCCGCGCCGCTGCGTGTGGAAACCATGGTGATATCGACGTCGTGGGTCGCCGATGTGGCTTCGTAGGACTCGGAGGGAGGTGTCTGGACTGAGGGCGACCGGCTTAGGATTCTTTTTGCACTATTGAAGACTTTGGCAAACATGGCGGTGCAAGTGGAGCGGCCTGCATGGAAATTTTTAGGTCGCTCGCCAAGCGAAAAGTTCGCCGCGCTCGTTCTGCCGCCACTAGTCTCACCGCCCTCAGAGCTGCAATGTTCACTCAGCTTTCATCAAGGCTTTATTTGTGTTGGATCTTTGCGTAGACCTCTCAATGTCTCTCCGACCCATTGGCCTTCGGTCGCGCCAGTTGTTGCTCAGGTCCGAATCTTGTATCTTCTGTCAATCGCGCCAGTTCCTCGAACCCCTCCATAGCCATGCATCGCAGCCAACGACCTCGATCTTCAATTGGGAGACTCAAACACTAAAACGCCGCCAATGGAGTCGAGATTATGCCACAAGGAACCATATGACTCCACAACAAGTGCGCGTGGAAATCGACAAGCAGAACCGCCTAGGACATCTCAAAACCACAGCCGCCGATGGACGCCTAGCTATGAAGGTCTCCACCGCAGACGAGATCATTGCCGATGCTCTCCTTTCGCGAGGCAAAGGGGAGTCTCTCGATGCTGTCGGCCTCGCTAAAAGTCAGTTGTTTAGTTTTATAGCAGATTCCCGTTACTAACCGAACGCACAGAACACAAGGTGGATGTGGAAGACATCACCGTACTGGCTATGGCAGTCCACCGCATTCCCGATATCCAGGATAAAATCAGGTTGTCCCGCATGCCATCTAGCATACACAGACCTATATCAAGCCAGTTGCTATTAGCGTGTAGCAAGGGCAAAGACCCCCTCGCTATTATGCACATCCTCAGCGCTGTGCTCTATAGCACTACTCACGCCAATGTCAATGTCCGCCAGGTATCTAGTGATATTGCCAGCCTTTTCAAAGCTGCTGATATTGCGTATTGTCGAAAGGAGCTGGAAGTGCTTGCATCCCAGAACGATGCAGATGCTATGAACCTGCTCGGTCAGTTGTTAGAGCGAGAAGGACAGACGCAACAGGCAAGGACGCTATATGAGAAGGCCTTAGAGCGGGCAAACACCAAGTTCGTCCAGGCCGACCCAAAAACGCTATTTTTATCCCTAGTGCCTGTATGGAATGCACTGGGATATCTGCTGCTTGCCGACAAGGACCCTAAAGTCCGTGAACAAGCGAGGGCGGTATTCGAGAAAGGTGCACTGAAAGCCGACGACCCACTATCATATTACCATCTCGCATCTTTCCAACCATACAAAAGCGCCGACTGGTTGAAGTATATGAGTAAAGCCGCGGCTTCAGGTCATAGAGAAGCCATGCACGAAATTGCAAATTTCTATTTGGACGCCAACTCCAATAACAGAGGAGGCGTCAAACCTTCCATTCTGAAGGATCGCAAACTCGCAACACCACTGACATGGCTAACATGGAAACGAGACAGTCCTAAAGATCTCGCCGAGGAATGGTTTGGTGTGGCGGCAGAACGTGGCTACAAACCGGCAATGCTCGAGTTAGTGAAGCTCCACGAATCGAAAGGGGACATCGAGAAAACCAAATCATTCCTACGGAAAATAACTGAGCCTTTGCCGGCCGGCGAGGTCGAAGAGTGGCCGCGGCTGGTTGAAGAAGCTAGGAAACGTCTCAGGAGTTGAGCCGTCACCTAATTGCCAACCATGATTCTGACAGGTACTCAATTGTCCCACCACGTTACTTCCAAAGTATATTACTTCAAGATACCCACTTCAACTCTCTCCGCCTCTCTATTTTTCCTCAGCAGTGACACTTTCATTCATGCGCGCCACCCCCTTAGCCAACTCCTCACAGCTCATACAAAACCCAAATGTATTCGCCGCATTGAACTCCCACGCCTTCTGCGCGAATTCGGGGCTCGACGTCCCACACCCATCACTCAACAACACACAATCATACCCCTTACTAAACGCATCCGTCAGCGTACCGCCCACACACTGATCCGTATTCACCCCAGCAAAAAGCAGCGTCCGGATGCCATGCAGCTCGAGAAACTCCTCGCACTCTGTCTTTGCACCCCACAACCCCGACATCCTGTTCTTATGAATCCAGACATCCGGATTCCTCTCCAACTTCCTCCCCTCTTGAAACGCAGCGTCGAGCGGCGCATAGAGCGCCGCATTCCAAGAATCGCGCAGAAGCAAGCGTCCCGCATCGAGCGTTTCCCTCCCCCCGTCCGCACCCACCGCTTCAACAGAACCGCACGGAGACCCCAGCCCAGAATACGCCGCCCCGCTCGCGCCATTCTCCAGCAGTACGTCCCCGCCGCGGAACTTCCTCTCGCCAAACTTATTCGCCGCAACCGCCTCCCCCTCGGGCCCCGTCGCCGCGAATCCAAACGCCCTGCTGACCGCTGCCGGCATCTCCGCCATCTCGTCCTCCGTCAACCCCCAGTTCAGCCATACGATTCGAATCCCCGCCTTCCGGGCCGCGGGGATCGCTCGCTCGAGTAGCTGCTTGCACGCCCGATGGCCCGCGCCGTCTAGCGAGCGGCCGAAACTCGGGGACAGGAAGAAGTTCTGCATGTCGATGATCACGAGCGCCGTGAGGGCCGGGGAGAGCGTTATAGGCGTTGTGGTCGTGGCGAGGGTGAGCGGGGAGGAGGGGGTGGCTTTGGGAGGGGATGTGAGGGTAAAGCCGGTGGGGTTGGCGTATGTCCATGGGTTGGAGGGGGGCCCGAGGGTCGCTTTCAAGGGGGTGCTTTCGGGCATGGCTGAGGTTGGATGGATGGGTGGTTTGGTGGATCGAAGTGGAGCTGAATGCTTGTCGTTGTACGGCGGTATGGGACTGGCGGAGTTGGCGTAGGATGTAACAGGACGTTATTCCAAGAAGCTGTTATTGCAAAATAAATGTGATAACGGCTGTTAAAGGTAGCGGTTTGATAGCATGGGTTTGTTGTTGTCCTTTATCGATATCCAATGCTTGTTTTAGTTAGTTGGTCGGGTTGTCCAAAAAAAAAGACCCAATGGGAGTAGTAGAACATCAAGAAGAACAAGGGAATGAAAGATGGAGTGATTCGCACATCATTAGGTATATATACATTTATCATAGACGCGGATGCATGGCTCCCGATAAGGACTTGTCATGAATGACGATCCGATACAGTTGATGTCGCCGTTGGCGGGGTAGACATGATATTTGGAGTTGCCTATCTGCCCAGCATCGGCATCTGATCCGAAATAACTGTAGAACATGCACAAATGCAAAAAGAGATAGATACCCTCAAAGATATATTACGAGTACGTAACTATTGTATCAAATAGCATGCACACCACATCTCTACATGTCACCCATCATGGAAACACGCTCTTGTTCATACATAACCGCCATAATTGACTTCTTCTCGTACAATCGTCTCGAGAGCCAGCATTACCAGAACCCTGACTCTTCCCTGGGTATCCAAAGGGGACAATACAATACAAAGAAATCCATAAATACTCCGAACAATGCAACAACCAACCCGTTGGGCGGCGAAGGCCGACCAGTCCAAACGCCAATTCGAAAATTACCTCCAGTGCTATGCTGAAAGCAAGTATTCGCTCAAAGGGCGAGCAACCAAGTCACCCCCCCGAGAATAAACCCCAAAAGCAAAACGCCCCTCCTAGATCTCTCCTTTAAAACATACCAGGGCTAGGCGGTGCCCCTCCAGGCTTCCGCGCTTCGGGTCTAGGTGCAGCGCCCGCGAAGAGATCCCATTCCGTACTCGGCCGCCCCAAGTCCAGCTGTAAATATTGTGGCGGCCCCCCTGGATGGTTTGTTCCGTGATATGTTGTATCCTGGGGTTCGAAGTCTGCTGTTCTCATACGGTCCGGTCTGGTCACACCGTATTCCTGCCCAGGCGTTGGCGCAGATGGAAGGCTGTCGGGGCCAAGGTTTGAGGAGGATCCGTTATACAAGCTGTTGTACGAGTCCTGGCGCACAAACGGGTTAGCTTGCGGATAACTCAGTAGTCCAGCAGTGTCTGAGTCTTCTGACCCAGTCTTGCCTAGTTTCGCAGAGTCCTTTCCGGGTTTCGTAAGATTCACGGCGGAGTCCCCGTTTGCCGCAAACGTCGGGCCTGGCTGATAACTAGTGTCGGATGAAATCGTTTCAAGTTTCGTTTGATAGGATATATCGTTCTCGCGGTGTCGGACGCCGACAAAGAGCCAGCGGAAGCCGCGACCACAGGCCTTGACGATATCCCAGGGATTAATAGCCGATAAGATAGCGCGCGCAGGGCCATGTGCATAATGTTTTGGGGTGTCGGTAGAATAGACATCGATAGGACCTTGTTTGAGATCATAGGGCTTCCAAGGGAAAGCAAAGAGATGCATCACGGCGAATATCGCCATTTCCACACAGGTCAAAGCCGACGGGATTCCAATCCTCAAATCTGGACCTGCGATCTTATCGGACGGTTTCAACGGACCACCATCGGCAGTCAGCAAGGAGATGATCCAGCTTTGCCAGAAGCAGAAGAAGATGACAAGCTTGATGCAGAGAACTTTGAGGAAGGGCCGATGCGGGGCGAGATCGTCCTTGAGTTGGACGTAGAACTGAATCACGCAATACATGGCAATGGTAACGGAGATGGCTTCGAAGCCGGCTACCCAAATATAGGCATAGCGAGGGTCCTTGGAACTCTGGCAATATTTTCCTTGAGTCTGGGCGAGGACTGCTACGACGGTGAAGAATGGGCGAATGAAGCAATATTGGAAGATGGCAATCCAGACAACCTGCGCCGGATTAATACCCTTTGTAAGAGGAGGATGAATGCAGCATTATGCTTACGTTGAACCATGTAAGGCCACTCCGAGGCCTCCGCAGAAACCCTTTGTTCTCTCCTCCGGTACATTTTTGCATCCAGTTGAGTGGCCACACCCAGTTCTTCGGCTGTACGTTCCTGAAGTATTCCTTCTGCTCATGCAGATTCGGGGCGATGTAGTGGCACATCAAAGTGAAGAAACTGGCGATAGCAAAGGCTTCATAGCAGTCTCGGAGGAGTTCGAAATATATTGCGTGGTGGTAGTATAGGTAGCTGAGGAACGAAACGACGGCGTAAATGGGTATCATGACAAGAATACGGATGATACTGTCTGAGTTAGTCGCAAGATCAAGGCGTATAGGCAAAGTACGTACTGTTTTTGCTCATAAGGCTTCAAATAATGTGTTGCGTGTCGCAACACGAGGAAGAAGGCTATAGCGACAGCGAGGGCGCCGAAGGTTGCTGAGAGAATGAGGCCGAAATGGTGGAAGGTGAGATTACGCCATAAAGGCGTCTCCACGACTGCGCTGGTGTCAGTATGATTCCGGGCAGTGAGCCGTATGCGCACTCACTTTGTTCATGCTCATATTGATCGCTTGCGCATTGCGCAGGTTGCGACAGACTGCGACCTATGTTCGCAAGCCCTGAGACGGGCCACTCTGGGTCCGTCCGCGGAAGTAATCGTGAGTGCATTTTATGGGAAGATAATCGTGAGGCCAGGTTGTCCACGGATGTAGTGGGGGCATTCGTCCGTTGAAGAAGGGTAGTGGAGAATGCGGGTCAACCGGTACGGGGGGCGCGTCGAGGAAGTACGCGCGACCGTCGCGATTTAATGTCAGGGAGGCTGCGCCTTTGGTGTCGTTTGCGCGGGGAAGGAGGCGTGAAGAGGCGCGAGGATCCGTGAGGAGGAGGCGGCGACGACGGAAGAGGCGGCGAGCAGTTGAGGGTTGTTCGTTGCTGGAGATGAAGATTGGCGGTCGGCGTCAACGAACGAGGCTGATGCGGCGACCCGCAGGGTGACGACGTTTCGCAGCCACTATGCCCCGTTTCAGGTTCAATATCCACCTAGGTAATAACGCGATTGGCTGTGCTAGATGACTTTGGCTTACACAGAAATATGCGAGGTTCAGTAGTTATTAGGGCGAGGAAGCCGATTTGAATGAATTGAAGACGCAGATATAACGCGATACAATGAAGCTTTCCAAGCTTCCCAAGCTTTTCGGAGTCTGTCTTACATATGTTAGCGTGAGGCAGGAACTCGAGAATATAATCATGCCGTGCGAGAGTTCGCAGCAACGGCACAGTTTGAGGCACAGTCAAGGCAATGCGAGGCACAGGGTCGTTTTTATACATGTGTAATGATTCCCCGCCCCTTCTCTCCATGTGCGCCTTCTCTCCTTCATATCACTAGCAGCCCCTACCCGTCAACTGCGTCTATCTTCTTTCATGCCTATGTGTCTGCTCCAGACCTGCGCACAAGGACTCAAGCCCGACCGAATGCAGATACCCTACAAAGCCGCCCGACAGCATCCTTTGTCCTATTATAGGGTTACCATGCACTCAAGACACGGGAATAAGCTAGAGCAGTTCTAGCTGCATGGCGGAGCTGCTCTGGTGTCGCCGCCGAGCAATAACAATAGTCTTAGGTCAGATCTCGATAAGAGATGCAGTGTCTTTTCCGGCATGGGCTTGCACGGCCGTGTGAGAACCACCCTGAGGCATCCAACGGCGCACCACTCGACCAGCGGCGGAGACTATCCGGAGATTTCTTCACACCCGGGGACAAGAACAAGCTCCCTTCCACAAGCTGTTCGCACTATGCTCCGCGGGCGTATCGGATGATATTCTCGACAACACTGCGATGAGGATAAGGTCGATGAATAGAAGCCTAGGAGATAGAACAGTCAGTTGAGTGATCCACCACAACAAGAAAGGAAAATATGTTGGTATTGTGCAAGTCAGACATCCAAGGAAGGTTATACGCTCATGAGGCCAATAGGTTCGAAACTGTGGCTCGCGTGAAAACTGCGAATTGTATGGAATGTTTCATCATAGAACACGATATGAAAAAGAGCCGCGACGCCGAAGGACTTACCTGCAGGACCAGAAAGGTGTTGCGGAAGCATCGTCAAGAAGCTTCCGCAGGTGCCTGCCGTCAAGGCCAGGTTGATGAGGAGGGTTAGATGGACGTTGAGGTTGACTGAAAGTTTCTGCGAAAGAGATGGCAGCCGCGCCAGAAAAGATTTTCCGCTCCGACGCTGTACTCTGAACGAAATAGCGGGACTAAATTTGGCCGCTCACCGAGGACCAATTCGAGCTACCACCAAGACTCCTCTTCCAGCCACACCAAACATCTACACCCGTTCAAGAGAGTCCCTGTTGAGCCGTCCTGATCTGCACAGTTGTACTCCGCAAACCTGCACCTCGCAAGAACCATGTCGATGCTCGGAACCTTTGTTTCATGGCAACCCCATCAAAGAGCCCGAAGCATCCCTGAATCTCGTATCCGACCGGACTTTGTGTGTTTGGAGCCTTACAGGTCCAATCATGCTTATAGCCAAGCTTCCCTTCTTCCTGCCAGATTCAAGTAAAGAGCAATTCCGTCGATCTCTGGCCTAGAAGGAATGCGTTCATTTTCTACCTGGTTTGTTCTTGGCGACGTCGGTGTTTAAGGTTCATTTCATGCGGGGAGAACTGACTTTGATCCTGCCCAGTTGGGGTTCAGATTTACTGGCATACACAACGTCGGAAACATTTTGTGCGGAAACAATTCACTGTTGCCAAGAGAACGTTATGACAAGTTTGGCTTTACGTCGTCCTCTCATAGATAGGTACCAGAAGGAGCGCGTTCCAATGGAGGCGGTGCATTGGTAGCGGCACACAACTTCAGTACATGTTCAGATCGCTACCTTTAGCTACCTTCGCGGCTGTGCAGCTGTACAGCTATTCTTTACGACTGCCGACAAGACTTCCAAGTCATCTCTATTGGACTACGATATAGTGGGACTGCGTCTAGCGAACCCACACCAGGTGTTTTATGCCAATTTCTTTGCCTCTGTCTACAAACTCTCCGATCGGCAACAAAATTTTAATGCGCCTAGGGCGACAATACAGCCCCCATACCCGAATCTGGAATTTGGGTTCCAACCCCAGTTCGTTTCACCAAACGTCTAACCCGTAGGCGAATAACTAGGGCATTTTTCAGAGGTAAACGCCCAATAACATTCCATTGTGATATGTTCCTGCATATTTCCGCACTGAACAATTTCCCTCTATCCTGGCGCTTACATGGGCTCTCCTTCGGCTTCTGCATGTGCTTAGGTTTACGATGCTTCCTGTGGCGCTTCGACTCCGCCCACCTTGAAATAGAGCATCGAAGTCCACACGGGGACTGGGTGCCTTGTTTCCCGGTTCGCTACGAAGATCTCCATAGGCCCTGCCAAGATCAAGCCGCACCTCATTTCCGGTCTGTAGTCGACTGACGTTTGTATATAAGTCTTTCGTTTCTCTGTAGCACAGCAATTCTCAATCCACGGTCACTTCCAGTTCAGTCACTCTAACTCAGTTGTTTCCATCCCAAGACTTCTATACCCGACTCACACTATCGTTTCATCCTCATCCTTTGCTCCACTCCAACATGAAGTCTTCAATCTTCACTCTCGGTGTCATTGCTCCCGCCGCCGTCCTCGCATTCTGCAGGAATGACGATTTCAACCTTAGAGCCCCAAACATCACAAACTCGCAAGCCCGACGCAACTTGAACGGCTTGGGCAAACGCGACCTGATCCCGGTCGCCATGTACACTCACATTATGATGGCAGCGCCACCAACGGAGGACTACGGTCCATCCCTCCAAGTGCAACGCGACCTGATCAACAAAAATTACGCGCCATGGGGCTTCCAGTTCGTCGATGTGGGAACAATGTACTACTTCAACGCAGACTGGGCTGCCAATGCCGACGCTTTGAGAAAAGAAAAGTCCTCTCAAGTTCGGAGAGGAGACTACGCTGCTTTGAACATGTACCTGGTCGAGGGTGAAACGGCGGGATTCTGCTTTTTCCCTACTGATCCTGCAGGTGGACCAGTCGACCAAGGGACACTAGACAACGATGGATGCTTCGTTGGCATCAAAGACGGGCGGTCTGCTACCGGAGGAACGTTGACACACGAGAGTAAGCTCACTCCAAATCCCCAAACTGTCAGTTCAAGATTCCTAACTCATTCAATAGTTGGCCACTGGCTTGGCCTCCCGCACGTCTTCGAGGGCGGCTGTGCAGGATCCGACGGCTGTGACGACACCGTTCCCCAGGCTGAACCAGGACGCGGTGTGATGGCTATCCCCGGCGACTTCAACTCGTGTGCAGCGACAGCCAAGGAATCCTGCACACCCGGCATCAAAGACAACGTCAAGAACTTCGTAAGTCACCCCAACGCTTCTCCATAAAGACCCTCGGATTGAATGGTGTACTAATACGAATGCAGATGGACTACACCGACTGCTCATCCGAATTCACGCCCTGCCAGGGCGGCCGCATGATGGAGGCGTGGAGCTGGCGCATGGGGCGCGCGCTCGCTGAGGGCGTTACGTTCAAGACGCTCATGAAATCCTAGATCCTACAAACACACAGCTCCGACGGGGGCCTGCATGGCAGGATTTTAGCATCCCCGTAGCGTTAGCCAGCATCATGGGTTAGCGAATTGGGGACAGGGGTTTTCGGGGGCGGCGTTTATTTCTCATACTTCTTCCAACCTGATTTGGATGGAGGTCGGTCATATATTTTGGAGAGGCCTGCGGGGCGACTTGCCTTTATTCCAACGTTCAACGTTTATTCCAACGTTTAAAATTTATGTTGAGGCTGTACATATTTAGTCTTTTTGGGGTTTAGGGTTGGTTTTGGACGAGAGATACCAATGCATAGCAATTTTGTTTTTTATGATGCGATAGGTTCTTCGTCCGTCGCTCTTCATGGTTCGTGTTTTGCTTAAGGGATGCTTTGACAGAATCATATCTCAGCGATGCCTTTCTACTTTTTCTTGGCTGTAACCAACCTCTTTCATTCTTGATCATTCTTGACAATGATTCAACACTACAACTTCTAGTAGCTTGATAAGGGGAGAATGGGTTGGTATAGTTGAGTCCTATTGTGTGTGGCGAAAATTAAATCGAACCAGCTGGATAATCGAGAAGTTATTTCTTAGATGGTACGGCATGTGGGATCGAGAAGATGAAAGTTAAGGAATGAGAAAGGAAATGATAGAAGAAAGATGACACTAGAAGTTGTAGTGATTCGATCTCTAACCCATTTCCCACAAAAATACCATCAAAGTCAAGGGAACCTCAGACCCAGCCAGCACCTCGCAGCTTCTACAAAGCAACAACAAACTTCCCAAAGCTAACCCCCTTCCTCAACCGATCCATCCCCTCCTGCACTTTGTCCAATCCTCCCTCCAAAATCGTAGGTTCCGGCTTTGCCTTGAAAGACCCCTTCTCCAGCGCCTCGGGCACATACTTGGCCCACACCGCCTCGCCCACATAGCGATCCGCGAGCGCAACACTTGGCGCAAACACCGACGTGCCCTGCGCCCCCTCAGGAATCCCCGGCGCATCCGGCATCACGCTTCCGTACCTGCCTCCCAGCTTGGCGTAGATGGGCGTCCAGGCTGCGGCGGACTCGGGCGTCCCGATGCAATCGCACACGCCGGCGAAGTCTGTGCCTGTGAGCGCGGAGATGATGTCTTCCGTGACAGTGGCGCTGTTGTAGTCGAAGGCTGCGTGGGCGCCTAGATCGTGCAGGTTCTGCAGGTTGTGCTTCGACGCTACGGAGACGACTTTTATGCCTGCGCCGAGTGCGAGCTGGATGGCGGTTGCGCCGACCGAGGACGAGCCGCCCCAGACGAGCACGCTCTTCTTGGTTTGGGGTGGGGTGGTGGAGGTTGGGAGGGGGAGGCCCAGGGCTTCTTTCTTGAAGAGACAGGCGGATGCGGTGGAGATGGAGAGGGGGAGGACGGCCGCCGAGGTGTAGGAAAGGGAGGATGGGATTTTCGAGACGGCAAGAGCATTGCAGCGCGTGTAGAGTTGGAAGCCACCGTCTTTGGGGTCGCCGGTTACGAGGGAGAAGCAGTGGCTAGATGGGACATTAGGACGTGTTCGAGGTGACGAGCGTCGGGACGGGGAGGGGGGGACAATTACCCCATAACTCGATCGCCCTTCTTGAATTGCGTGACGCCCTGTCCGACTTCATATACCTCGCCAGCGACATCAGTGCCTAGGACATTTGGGTATTTCTGGATGAAGACACCTATTCGATTCAGCATTCCGGGATCCCCACCTCTAAAAACTCGTGTGGAATTTACCGTAGTCTTGGATTTTCCCTGGTCTCTATTAGAATATTGTTCTATTTTGCAATTGCACGTATGGGAGCTTACAATCCACAGGATTCACGGCAATGGCGTGGTTCTTGATGACGACTTCATTCGGGCCCGCCGTGGGTAATTCCGCATCACGAACTTCCAAGGGGTTGGCCTTAGCCGCGGTGATGAAAGCTGCTTTGTTGTTCATGGTGACGGATTGAAGCGGTCTTAATTGGAAGGTAGAAAGATATGTGGTAGGAGAGTTGATGGTATAGTAGTTTGAATGAAGCTGGAATATAAAATAGACGGGGTTATACGCTCCAGACTAAGTATGTTGCAGCTCTAAACTTTCGGTGACCCTTCTACTGCTTGATTGCGTAGAGGACTGGATGCCGGAGCTGTATTTGTAGTGCATTTGTAAACATGTGAAATTTTGTTGCTGTGGGGAAGGCCTGCTTCTGCAATCGTCATGGCGATGACATGCGATGGAGATATTCCGGATCTTCTTCGGTGTTAACCAACACAATTTCAGCTTTAGGTTGTACTAGTGTTCCCTCGAAGAAAAGGTATCACTAAACACCGTTGCGATGTTCAAGCATTGCCTGGCGGATGACATTGAGGAACTGATGGATTGGTGATACATTAGTAATGGGTTGTTGTGAAACAATAGCGCTAGGAATATTTACCCAGGTAGGTTAGGGGGAAAAGCGCTCTTGGGCCAATATGAACATTAAAAGACAGTAGAGATACTCGGCTAGAGTAGGGCAAACGGCAGGGAGCACTCAATGGGGATACTGTACAGTATGTCTACAGAACGCTACCTAGGCTATATTGGTGTTTATACAACGACACACTTTCTACCGATCGGCCAACATATTTTTTACTGACCTCCAGTAGTCCTTTCGAACCTCCTTCTCGATCTCTTCTCTGGTCAACCATTTGAAGTCTGATAGGCCAAGCTTGTTCTCTTTCAGATTTGCTTGACCAGCCATGATGCGTGCCTTCATGAAAAAGGTCTTGTAGCCGAGCTCATTGGGGTTAGGTGAGGCTTGCAGAACCTTGGATGGAAAGTCATATTGTTGGTGCCCGATGGGAACCCGTCCGACAACCCATGTGTTCATGTTGATGCCGCCGGATTGGACGATGATGCGCTCTGCTGCCTGTAAAATGTTAGTCAAGCAAATACAATACGCAAGTCGAGGTCGGCAGGCTAGAATTAGACGTACAGTGTGTAGGCTCTCCTGAGTGATTCTGTCCTGCGGGAACATCCACTGTCCGCTTTTATCCTTCACCACCAAGTAAAGCGTCCTTTGCAATTGACGATTCAAGCTCTGAACATCGCCCTTCAAGTCCGCTTCGGTGATTCTAGGCATTGGCCGCTCAAAAGACTCATGCTGAACAACCTTTCCTCCCACGGTGGTGGTCGCCACGCTCTTCTCCGCCTTTTCGCCGCCTTCTTTATGTTCAATCTCGCTCTCGGCCTCGGCCTGGCCCTCTTTGCCCGTCTGCTCGGCATCTTCTAATAACCTTTCTACCTGCCACTGAATTTCCCGCTCCGGTGCCCCAACGAGCGCCTCGTCGTTCCACGCCTCATCTCCATAGCCCTTATACCGTCCAATATCTCGAGCGGGCGTAAGGCGCTGTCTTAGCTTCCTCTTCCATTCTAGATCTGCAGGTGTGTTCTTCTTGATGTAAAAATATCTTGTGAATGGGAGGGCGAGGCGCTCATTGAGACGCCGTTGGTAGAGAAAGTAAGCGGATTCGAAAGGGTGGAGGTCGCGGGTTATCATGGGCGGGCGCGAGAGTACGACGCCAGCATTGACGGCATATGACGTTTGCGGGGTTGCAGAGGCTACGGGATGAATGTGCTGGAGGGATTGGTTGTCTGTTTGCACTGCTGCGGCGGTGGAATAGGTGCTGCGGGAGATGGTGTCTCTGCATGGGCGACAGATGTATTGACCTTAACACGTCAGTCCGCAGTCTGTAGCAAGAAACAATTGACAGTCTTACTTGCTGTCAAGGCCAATCGCCTCGTGGTCTGCCGTCCGTTCATCTCTTTGCTGCCGTGTTGTCCTCACTGGCTATCACGAAAAGTTTCGGGAGTGGATGCCAAGGAATGCGGCCGCGCCGGAGCGGGTTCTGCCGAATCTCCGGCGCGTCAACCTCTATAAAATCTCGTCGCGCCCTCGCCCCTGCTTCTTGAAGTATGGCTCTATCCTTATCTCCAGCTCCCTAAATTCTCGATGCGATGTTGGTCATTATACGGATGCCTAGAGAAACTCGCAGTCTTTTTCGCTAGCGGTACCTTCACAATCCAAGGTGTACGGCTAGATAGATTTTGCGCACATGCACTCCAGCCAACAGCTTCGCTTAAAGGCTGGGCCAAATGGCCTCTGTGATCTAGAAAAATGGAATGTTAAGCTTCCTAGATGCAGAAATTTAGAACAAGATCAGCGACCTCTATTTCAACCTAAGAATATGAGGAGTTTTCTGCAATGCGCATGTTGAAAGACTGCTGGCGCTTTGCTTCGTGTTCCCATCTCTCCGAGAAAACTTTGGATATCCATCCCAAAAGTACTTCTGATAGGGAACTTAGTAGTGTAGAACAAAAGCTCTTGCTCTTGACCCGTGATTTTATGATCGTCTTGTTGGACTGGGGAAGTATCCGACTCGCGAATGCAGCACGCAGGCGTTGATACAAAGCTTAGAGCAGACTGACTACCACACCCACACTCTGCTAAATGAGTAAATAATGAATGAAACTAAGCTATCATGCTTGTTGTCGCTCAGCATCCGCCCTCCTCGAGATTTTCCTGCGTCCTGCATCTGGTCGGCGTCGACTTTCGCCGACGCCAAGCCATCATGGACGCGTTTAATCGAAAAATATACGCAGCTTCAAGGTCGCAACCACAGATACCCCACCCACGCCCATCATGTCTCTCACAATACCAAACGCACCGAATTCCGGTCTGTTCAAGCAAGGCTACCAGAAGTACGTTCTCTAAAACCTTCCTAGCGATATAAACACACGACTAACCACCCCGCAACAGCTACGACTCGGAAGATGGCGCCGTGCTTCGCAACATCGACGCCTGCCGCACGATCGCACAGACGGTGCAGACGTCCCTCGGCCCCTACGGACGCAACAAGATTGTCATAAACCATCTCCAGAAAATGATCCTGACCTCGGACGCTGCCACGATACTGCGAGAGCTGGAAGTCGTGCACCCCGCGGCGAAGCTGCTAGTCATGGCCAGCCAGCAGCAGGAGGCCGAGATGGGCGATGCGACGAACATGGTCATTATTCTGGCAGGCGAGCTACTGAAGAAAGCGGAGCAGTTGCTGAGAATGGGACTCAAGACGAGCGATATTGTGCTGGGATATGAGAAGGCGCAGACCGCGGCCCTGAAGATCCTCGAGGGTATGTGGGAATACTTTCTGGGTTGAAAGTGCTGATGCTGATACGGTGTCTACAGAGTTGGTAGTTGATAAGGTCGAGGATATCAGGTCACAAGAGGAGCTTAGCAAAGCGATCCGCACCGTCGTGGCCGCCAAACAGTCCGGCAACGAAGATTTCCTTGCTGATATTGTCGCCGAAGCCGTCCTCGCCGTTCTTCCCAAGAACCCCGAAAACTTCAACGTAGACAACATCCGTGTGGTCAAGATCATGGGCGGTAGCCTGGAGCAGAGCAAGGTCGTTAAGGGCATGGTCTTCGCGCGAGAACCCGAGGGCACAATCAAAAAGGTGCAGAAGGCAAAGGTCGGTGTTTTCTCATGTCCAGTGGATATTAGCCAGACTGAGACAAAAGGAACGGTCCTCCTGCACAACGCAAAAGAGATGATGGACTTCACGAAAGGCGAGGAACACCAGATCGAGAACATCATCAAGGAACTTCACGACTCGGGTCTTCGCGTTATTGTCGCCGGATCAACTCTCGGAGAGCTTGCACTGCACTACCTCAACCGCTACAACATTCTCGTCATCAAAGTTCTCTCCAAATTCGAACTCCGCCGGTTATGCCGCGTCGTTGGCGCCACGCCCCTTGCTCGTCTCGGTGCGCCCATGCCCGACGAGATGGGCAGCATCGACATTGTCGAGACTCTCGAGATTGGCGGCGATCGCGTGACTGTCTTCAGACAAGAGAACGAACAGACACGAACTGCAACTCTTGTCCTCCGAGGCGCTACCCAGAACCATCTGGATGATGTGGAGCGTGCCATCGACGATGGCGTCAACGTTGTCAAGGCCATCACTCGTGATGCACGACTCGTCCCCGGAGCTGGAGCCACTGAAATGCAACTCATCGAACGCATCACTAACCTCGCAGACAAGACCCCCGGCCTCTCCCAATACTCCATCAGGAAATACGGCGAGGCATTCGAAGTGATCCCACGCACCCTCGCCGAGAGCGCTGGCCTAGATGCAACCGAAGTGCTCAGCAAATTGTACACCGCGCACGCCGCGCAAAAGGGCCGTAGCGACGACGAGTGGACGACGGGCGTAGACATCGAGAACGAAGACGGGACTGGAACGCTCGATGCCAAGGACGAGGGGATCTTGGATCTCTGGGTCTCGAAGAGCTGGGCTATCAAGCTGGCGACCGAGGCTGCGAGGACGGTGCTGAGCGTTGATCAGATTATTGTCGCGAGGCAGGCGGGTGGCCCCAAGATGCCTGGAAAGGCGCAGCAGGGTAACTGGGATAATGATGATTAGACAACCAGCCGTGAAAGATACGCGGAGTGAGTGGGCGGCCCCGTGTATAATGGACTGAACGTCGAATACCAAATACCATAGATAGGATCACACGAATGAATTCAGAGGTTCTGGTAATTATAGCGTGTTTCCACTCACCAGCGCACGTTTTCACCAAGGTATGTGCCCTGTGGCCTCCGACCTAGTCACAAGATACAGTGATTGCTCATGCCCTACGCCGTCCCCTTGTGTCTGACCGGAGCCAATATTCCACAGTATAGCGGTACCATCACTCCTCCAATGCCCCCTCGTATGTGAAAACATGATCACATACACGAACGACCTCAACAATTGTGGGATATCTTCGTGATTGGTTTGGCATTCTTGCTATGATATGATATGGTGTGGTTTTAGTTGTACAGGCTCAAAAGAGATGACGTTTGGTCTGCCAGCCCTGACTCCGGACCCCCGCCGGTATGTGCCCTGGGCGTTTGTTATGTTGTGTTGTGTTATGATGTGATATAAAGTGATGTACAAAGGAGTTTCTGGGTATCAATCTGCCCCAGGGTCCTCAGTCTCGGTTCTTACACTTTTAGTAGTTGAGATGAATGCAATGCCGTGCATACACACTCCCTAGCCAAATATTACCAGCCCAAACCCAAAGCTCCCAAATCGCCACCAAATAAAGAAACGAGTTGTCGATGCCAGTATCCATTCGTGCCGGGGGGGGTCGGTCAACCCAGTTTCTCCAGTACCTTCCTCCTTCTTCGCTCTACTAACTCCTCATTCACCTCGTCCAGCGTCGGAACCCTCCACCTGAGTCCATCGCCAGCATCCCCCGGAAGCTCACCCCATTCCTTCTTACTCTTGTCCTCCTTCTCCCCAGTCTTCTCCCCAATCTCATCGCCTAGTACCAAAAAGTCGTCCCACGCCTCCTTCTCCTTTGCGCGCTCATACGCAAGCAACGTGCCGTCCTCCTCGTCGAGGTTATACCCATAATAACCCGCGTCTACGCGCTGGCGCAACTCGCTCCTCTTCTCAGCACCTTTGTTCTTCTCGTCCTCGGGCCGCACTTGCCGCTCGAACAGTTCCTTCACACCCGGGAGTTCGCGCGCGCGCCCAAAGTACTTGTACCCCTTCCCACCGCCAGGCACCTCGCGCCCCTCTTCATCCAGCACGCGACCGCCCCTCATATAATTCGGGCCGCCGAGGCTGCGGATCTGGTGCTCCCACATGTGCTTCTCGCGCATCAGCTTGTTGATCTCGTCGTTGAGATCGCGGATCTGGAAGTCGGAAAGCGCGAGGTCCTGGATCTTGGTCACTTTGCGGCTGATCTCTTTGAGCACCTGTCCGCGCCATTTCTCGCACGTCGGAATCGATGTGATGGAGGTGATGAGTTTGGGACGCCGCGTGCGCGAGATGTCGAGGATGCCTTGTTCGGCGGCTTGCGCGGCGCGGAACCGGAAGAGCATCGAGTGCGCTTTTTCGCTGTTGCGCGCCATGATTGCGGTGGGCTTCTGGTCGCTAGGTAGAGCGTTGTTTGGTGTGTTTTAGTCGATGGAGGTGGAAGGAAAAAATCGGGCTCGGGGCCTGGTAGCGTGTGCCTCGGTTGGGGAGATGTAAAAGTGTCTATTAAGCAGGGGATGAGTCGAAGGAAACCGGTATGTTGTATGTCAAAGGGAAGCTGCCCGCAGTCGCAGAAGGAAATGGAGATGGCGGAGGGAGTCGAAGGCGCGCACGGGGGGACGGTGTGGCGGATGAGGTTGGTGTTGGAGAAACGACGAAGCTGCTTCGACGCGTTGGGCCAGAGCGAAAGTTTGGTGTTTTGGGAAGCTAAGGCGGGCGGTAGTGTGGGGCAGAATCGCCTTGGCGATCCTGTTTCACTTAAAGCTTCCTATTTCGGCGATGCAACTTGGCACGAGTACGTGGAATTAGGGGAGAGGGTCATGGGGTGATACCGCGTCCCTAAAACCCAGTGTGCCGCATACAACAGTACCGTCGAGCCTCGACCTTATTCTCCTGGTTCCTCCTCGGATTTGACTGGATGGGCAAGAGGGTTGTGACGTGGTCGAAATTGACCAGATTCATGCATCCCTTCACTCATTCCAAAGCTGGCGCGGCAGACAGATTAGTTGCTAAGTCACATAGATTAGGGGCACACAGCAGTTGCAATTTAGATCTTTCTTTCCATTCATGCTGCTCCCTTCTCGTGACAGCCTAGCTCAACAATCACCAGCATACAGCCAAAAAACATTACTACCTCAAACAAAATACTAAGAAACGAAAGACAAGAAGGGAATCCGCAAGGTGTTTAGTGTGGTAATTTGAAAGTTGTGTAGGGAAGATTTGTTGAGAGGAGAAAAGGAGAAAATGTGTAGACAAGGAGAGTCATTATGCGCAGGGCTGCGATGTCATCTCAGTGTTCCAGCTCCAGCCCCAATCGACCTTGCTAACAAGATCGCTCGCCCAATTCTTCACCGTCGAACGCCAGGCCCAAAGCCCCACAAGGATGTTCCTGAGAGTCCATTCCAAATTAGGCCTTCTCATCCGAACCCAGACCAAGAGACAATGTCCAAATACCGAGAGTTTGAGAGTGAAAGATAAAGGAGAGGAGGAATACTTCAAATGATGTGTACTCGCGACTAAAGAGACGAAGATTGTTAGTCAGATGACTATGTGGGTATGGCGCTGCCAACAAACATGCAAAGGAGAATAATGTGTTTTTGGACAGGAAAAATGAGGCAGGCTAACGACCACCAGCTTGGCTATTGCGACCGCTATTGCGAGACTGGGACCGCGAACCCATAGAGCCAGCGAGCGAAACACCAGAATTATAGCTCTTGTGTCGGTCCTTGAGTGAGTGCATGTGCAGATGGCCGACGTCATGTTTGCCTAATTCGAAAGATGAGTATAAATAAGTAAAATAAGTCTTTGGGTGAGTATACTGACCGTCGCAACACGCTCTCACGTTCTCCATCTCTAGGCGCTCCTGGTCACGCTGATCGCGCTGACGCTTTTCTTCCAGGGCACGCATGAGATCTTCGTTGGAGTGAACTTCAGGAAACTCAGACGTAGGTGTACCTGCGACACTACTGTTGGTCTGGCTTCTTCTGCTGGAGAAGGAGCCTCTCAGTGCCGATGTTGGTCTGATGAAACTACTAAGTCTTGACATCGAACCCTGCTTGCTTGGTTCCGTTGAAGATGCCCGATGTTGTGTGACTGTCGATTGCCGAAGTGTAGGAATTTGCGCAGCGTGAGGAGAAGACCGTCCGCTCATGTACGAGCCCATTCTTGACCGAGTGGTTTGTCGCGATGTACTCCGGAAACCTCCCGCGTTGAACTCAGTCTGGATCTCATCGGCAGCCTCCTTCTCCTCTTCTTGTTCCCCCTCCGGACGAAGGAGATATGAGAGTGAATTGAACCAGGTCTCATGACGTTGACTGGTGGTTGCCGTGAATTTAATTGTCCGTCCAGGGGTGATGACTACAAGACTCTTGCGGTGAAGACCCGGCGGGTAAGCATTGTCATCCGAAACCTCTTGCACAGCATCAATAGCTACGCTCTTGGCTTTTAGTTGAGCTCGACCCGCAGTTGCGGGATCTTGTTCGCTCCAGTATAGTGTTCTAGTGTACGGGTGAACCCAGAAGAAACGACGATGGCGATTTTCTGACATATCTCCGCGCCCAGCCTTCCGCGTATATTTCCAGAGGAACTCGCCAATCATGGTTTGCGTAATTGCTTGTATCATACGCGGATCCGTAGTGTTGGGATCAAAGCCGCTCTGACCAAATGGCATTCCTCCGTTGAAACGATGCTCGATTTCTGATCCGAACGACGAAACCGAAGTTCGTCGGCTGATAGGAGAGGAGGCGCCACTTCGGCCGTTCTCGCCGCGTTGTGATTGATAACGAGCACGGGGGGTCGTGCCTCCCGTCTTAGGACTCGAAACTGCGACGTTTGTCTTTATCGTCGGTGTCTGTGGTCGTTTCTTGTAAGCAGAGGCTGGCATAGCTGGTGGGCCCATTGCCCCAGGAGTAATTGGCTGAACTCCAGGGAGTGGCGGTGTCTTGAGTGCTGCGGCAGCAATAACTTGCTTATGGTCTGGAGGAAGAGGAGGCGGAGATGCTGCACGAGAGCGTATGCTTCCAGAACTACCAGGCCTTCTTGGAGACCGCATGGGATCATTTGAATTTCTCCTTGGCGATGCTGGCGGGGACATACGTCTGTCTACTCCAGCAGTAGCAATGGTACCGGAGTGTCGATGGGTTCTAGCCGCTAAGAGTTTGTCAATTTGATCGGCAGATACCATAGTCTGGGTGCCTTCATCAGCCATTGAGGTTTGTGGCGCCTTCACAGGTGATGCAGATCTACTGTTTAGGCTGCGTTCAGTCTGCATAGCATTGGCGGAGATGGACCCCAGAGGTGTGCGACCATCTTTGCTGACAGCGGAGACATCCTCTGATCCGGATTTACCCCAAGGACCCGAGCCAAAGTAACCAGGAGTTTCCATTTTGTTGTCTTCAGTCTGTGCGGAGGCTCCAGATGTAGAGAGCAAGAAAGGTGCTGATCGTTGTGCAGTCACGGGTCTTGAAGGTGTATACGGTTCTGTCTCCTGAGATAAAATAGGCGAGAAGGCCAACGCGACCTTTGGAATGCGCTTGGCGGTCGAGGGCCTGCTAGGCATAGGTAGGAATGCAGGCAGCGTTGGAGATTCTGGTTGAGTGTCTTGCAGAACCATGACATCTGAGAATCGGTTCTCCGGCTGCAGTGCGAACTGAGGCTCAGCTGGTTCTGTGTTATGCACAGTGATAGCCGGTACGTGAGAGAGCACTCGCCGCGGTGGCTCTACAGGTTCAGTCGCTTGAGATGAGAACATGGAACTGAGTGAGAGTGTTGGTTTAATTGACGCGACAGGCTCAATACCTTGGAATGAGAGTGAGGAAAATTGGGAAGCCCTTGGCTTAGGGGCCTCCACGGGCTCTGTAGCTTGAGACGAGACTGCAGAGACTTGTGAAAGCTTCGGCTTTAGCGGCTCGATGGGCTCAGTGGCTTGAGATGAGAGCATGGAAATCTGGGAAGGTGCTGGCTTGGCCGACTCCAGTGGCTCGGTAGCCTGAGAAAACAGACCTGAAAACTGCAATGGAGCCGATTTAGGGGCTGCTACAGGCTCTGTCGTCTGATGAGAGAGAGAAGACACTAGCAAAGGCGCTTGTTTAGCCTCTTGTTCAACTGGCATGACCTTAGACGGCTCCCGAGGCTCTGTTTCCTGATGCGTAATAGATGACATGTTGAAAACAGCGGGGACCGCCCTCTCGACAATTGGCAGGACTGGCTCCCTGGGCTCAGTTGTTTGATGTGCAATAGACGACATATTGAGAGATGGCGGTATCACTTTCTCGACAATTGGCTCCCTCGGCTCGGTTGCCTGATGTGCAATGGATGACATGTTAAGCGACGGTGGAATCACTTTCTCGACAACAGGTACAACTGGCTCCCTCGGTTCGGTGGTCTGATGTGCAATAGTTGACATATTGAGGGATGGCGGTACCACCTTCTCGATGACAGGCGCTACTGGTTCTGTGGCCTGTGCTGACACTGCTGAAATATGAAGTGCAGTGGGTGGAGCATCCCGAGGCACAGTTCCTTGCGTAGAAAGTGTAGAGAGACGCAGGAGCTGTGGAGGAGCCTTAAGCACCACAGGAGACACTGGCTTCGTGTCCTGTGTTGAGATTGATGATATGTTCAAGCGTATAGGGGTTTTAGGTTCAGTGGGGACGCTGATGTGCGATGCAGGCAACGCCTTCTCGGTCGGACTTTGAAGTTCTGCCTGAGTGGTTGCAGGAGTAGGAAGCCATGGCTCTGTCATCATGCCTGAACTGATCATTACTGGCTTGGGAACGGCAGTCAATTGGAGAGGTGACCTGACGGCGGTGGATTTTCTGAACGCCTCAGGCGAGGAATCTGGAGACAACAAACTAGATCGACTTGGTGTGCCATCAGCAACGCTGCCGTCTTCGCTTTCTCCACTGAAAGAACCTAGTTCCGCGAAGAGACTCTTGCCTTGGGCAGGGGTGCTGTTGTTGCTGTTACTAGCAAAGCTAGCAGGTGAGTCTTTCGCAGCTGGGGGAGTGCTTTCAAACATGTCCTCGTTTAGTCGAGGGGTGGATCGGCGATAGCCTCCTTGCCTAAGCTTGAGTCTATATCGAGGATGTTGGGCCTGAATAGGCGTCTTGATATCCATATCGTCGCTGTCATCGCCTGATGTGGAGGCTGTGCTTTCGTAGGCATTGCGATTACCAGTAGATGTAGGTCTCTGAGCCCGGACGGTGCTCGTAACAGGGCCCCCCTCGGTCTCGGTTAGATCAGAGCTATCGCCATCCAAGGTTTCCGCTCCGGTCTGGAAAGCGTCCGTCTCGGTCTGGGTACCCTCGCGCTCGTTGGCAGTCTCAAAGGCGTCTGAGGTATCATTGGCTGTCTCGAAGCCTTCGTTGGTGCTCGTTTCAGCGGCAGAGCTAAATCCACTAGGGAACGCTCCAGGAACCACATCAACTTGTCTTGACCGTTTGCTTGGCGTATTCTGCAGTGCCTCGTGCTCTTCCCAATCATCGTCGTCCATCATGACCTCTTGACTACCAGTTCGCAATGCTCCGAGTCGATCCGGCCTTGCAGGCTTCTTGAATATGTCCTTGTCATTCTTCCTTGCCTTCTTCGCACTACCGGCTCCATTGACTGAGCTCCGATTGGATTCAAGTTCGTCGCGGGCGTCTTGAAGCATTCGCTTAAGTTCAATCTTCTCTGTCTTTTCACGATGGATGTTGTTCTTGAGCTGCTGGATCATACGATGAGCATGATGAAGCGAGTGTTTAAGAGTCTCGGATTCGAGCTGGCCATGTCGAGGGGTAGCTTTGCTAGGTGATGGGGGAGGTGAGTGCTCTGGGGTTATAGTGTCCCCCTCTTCACCACCATCGTCCGGAGAGGTATCGTCGGCAAATCCCTGCTCCTCGGCTCTCATCCGATAAGCAACAGCTCTGGCGAGTTCCTGATTCTGAGATGCGAGTTCGTCTACTTTGCGTTGTAGGGCGCCCCTCTCTGTCTCTGCCATGCTGAAATTGCGTCGTAAGCCCGACAATTCCGTCTCGTGGTGTTTTGTTGAAGAGCCGTGGTCCTCATTGAGCTTAGCATATAGCTGCTTCAGTTCCTCGAATTCCCGCTCCAATGTAGACTTTTCAGACTTGGCAAGGTTGAGATTGTGGTTCATACGTTGTTCCTTGTCCGCAGCCGCTTTGGTGAGAGCCTCAAACTCGCGCACTTGAGTCTCGAGATTCCAGTTGACGTCCTTGAGCCGGGACTCGCTCTCATCGATAGTCCGGAGCCGCTGAGACAGTCCTTCCACCTCAATCTCCAGCTGCGACCTGTCCAGATTGGCAGCTTTGAGTGACTCATCTTTTTCAAGAAGAACACTCTGCAGGTCCTTCAACTGTGAGAGTAGAGAGGTAGAAATCTCAGTCGCGAGGGCAATGTCATTGATCCTGCTAGGCTGCTGATTTCTCTGCTTCCGGGATGGGACACTGACTTTGGAGGGCGAGTGGAGAGCCTCACTGGAATACACTGAAGCACCAGCTGTGGTATCTGCCTCGCCGCTCGGGACTCTAGACTTGGGGAGAAAGGCGCGTGCCGTTTCCCTGCCCACCTCGTTGAATTCCTTCTCGAGTTCGGCCAGCCTCTGGCGCAACTCGGGGCCTATGTCGCTGTCTTCCTGCTGTGTCTCGACTTCTTTCATCTTCTCCTCTAACTCCTTTCTCTGCTGGACGAGGGCGTTGCCCAGATGGGAGGTCTCTTGCAGCCTACGTGTCGTCTCCGACAAGTGTGCTTGCAAAGCCCGCTTAGCCTGCGCCGGGGATCCATTTAGATACAGAGAGAACTGTGAGTTGTCAAAGGCAGAGTATCGTTGCCTCTGGGCTTCGTGCGGGTTCGCGAGGAACGGATCGGAGCCATTGTGGTCGTCCATGGCGTATGCGCCTGGCCGAGGGGTTGTTGCCATGTATGGTTCCGCTGATTCGGCCGCTCAATGTCCCATCGCCTGATGTTGTAGCTCCCTCTCGATACGGTTGTTGTCGGCGGACGTGCAAAGTCCGAGGTCCGTGGACAGACGAGAAGGCGAGGTGGCGAGATGTCGCCAGGTGAGGGATCGCCTTGGGAACGAAGGAGAAGGCGAGCGGCCGTGGCACGCCGGGAAAATAGTGACGAAAAACGATTGTCTGTTTCACTCTGTCAGGAGCTGGTGGAATGCGCGCAGAGGGAAAGACGGCTTGGCTGAGGGCGACGCGCAGACGAATGAGCGGCTGATGAGCACCCGAGCGTGTCGTCACACAAGGGCAGCCGGGTTAATGCGCATCGTCCAGCGCTTAATTAGCAGAGGCAAGGAGAGACACACACCGGATAGAACAGAAGCAAAGGGCGGCGGCAGCGCGGCGGGAGTGAGGAGGGAGCGAGAGTTGTTTTGCATGAAGATGGCGGCCGTGCGCAGATTTGCAGCCGGGGTTCTCGTGCCCAGCAAACATCAACAACGGTGACGGCGAGGGAACAATTGGCTCAGCACTCTCGATGCAGAGCTGGCGATGACGAAACAAAGAAGGCTATCAGACACACCAAACACCCTATTGTGGACGGTACACGCATCAGGATAAGAGTGCTTGTACGCGGCGATTGGGCAGACGCGGTGGACGAACAACAACACCAACGTCGGTCCCCGCCAGCGCGTTGAAATTAACAACACAGGAAAGGGGCCGACTCCCGGGGATCAGGTCTCCATGAGCGATTTTGCTACATGCAACCGCTGTGCTTTGCAAAGTACCTGACTACCACCTCTACGTAGAAAACTTTGGGGGTTGGTACGAGCCACTATGGTCGAGACAGAAGGCTTCGTGGGGCCAAGCTGATCCCTTTGTCTTTCCCTGGCCTTGTTCGATGGTGCTGCGAGTTCGCCCAGGCATGACAACGGAGAGTCACAAAGGGTCAAATCTACGCGTAGACCAGGCCGTACCTTGGTACGGAAAGTCGTGTTGACAAATCGAGCATCGAGCGTCTACCACGTGATCTCGATTTCTCAGCCACAGCTTGGCGAGAACTTTCGACCCAAACTTATTGACCTGTCCAGCCTCCCACTGCTCACCTTCCTCCCACGACCCACACCGCACCACCTCACAACCACAATGGACGGCCCAGTCGTAACCTTCAAAAAGCGTGCTCCCAAGGGCGTAGTGCGCAAAGCTGCGCCGCCGCCACCACCATCCGACTCAGACTTCTCGTCCGATTCAGAAGCAGAAGGCGACGACGGACGTGTGGTGAAGAGGCGGAAGACCCACGGCAACACATTGAAAGCTTCTACCGCAGATCGGAAAACAAAACCTTCCTATGAGGGCACCACTAAGTACGAAGCCGACCGAACTGCGAAGATAGAAGCCAGTACCGATGCCACCAAGCAATCCAACTGGTACGATGAGAATGCGGAAGACGCACTAAGCACGAAGAACCTCCTCGGAAAAACGCGTTCGAATCCCCAGTCTTTAATCGAGAAGAACCCCGACGCCCCAAATCGCCAAGTAGGCCCCATGAAAGCTGCGACGAACATTCGAACCATCACGGTCACAGATTATACGCCGGATGTATGCAAGGACTACAAACAGACGGGTTACTGCGGCTTCGGCGATGGGTGCAAATTTCTGCACGCTCGTGAAGACTACGCCGCAGGATGGAAGCTGGATAGAGACTGGGAGCTGTCAACAAAAGGCAAGAAGCCGAGTGGAACCGTGGTCGCATCTGCAAATCGAGATGCCAAAGACAAAGATGATGACGGCTTTGATTTGGCGGTTCTGGAAAAGATACCCTTTGCGTGCATCATATGCAAGCAGTCCTACAAGAACCCGATCGTCACGAAGTGCGGACACTACTTTTGCGAGTCTTGCGCTCTAAAGAGGTACCGCAAAGACCCAACCTGTGCGGCCTGCGAGGCAAAGACTGGAGGCGTCTTCAATGGCGCAAAGAACCTCCAAAAGCTGCTGGAGAAGAAACAAAAGTACGAGGACAAGAAGAAGGCGGAGGAGGCAAAGGAGGCGGAGGAGGCAAAGGAGGCGGAGGAAAAGGGGGAAGATTGAAAATTGTAATCCAATGGACGAGGAAAATTACCACGGTACTATGGCCCTGTATACTTCTGATCGATCGGAACCAGAGCAGGTAATACCTCTGTTCTCCGTCGGGATCATTGAGAGAACAGGCGATCACCCAAACGGCCCAGCTCAAAACATGCCAGGGCTTACTTAGACGACTGCGACACAAAGCCTACCGGCTAGTCACAACTACTACCAAATGGAAACATGTGAAGCCGGAGGTGGGTGGTATGTCAAAGATCTCCAGTCAGCCTCCACTCTAGCTAGCGTATATAGAATACACCTAGCTATTCGCTTTAAAACTTGAGATATCAAATGCCTATATCTGTGTACCTTTGAATACATCGCCCTAAACCAAAGAAACTCCGCTGGAATCCTTTGCCTGCCCTCCAGCTACCCGATCCCATGTGGAAAGTGGGGTTTCTATCACCGGGGCCTCGCGACTTGGGCTGCCGGTTTACACGTTCGAAGCAGTTTCTACCATTGTAGCCCTCCGTCTTTTTGACTCTAGCCATGCGTTTACCATGTTCGTGGTTGATCTCAAGATATTGTTTTACCGAGGCTGAGAAGAAGATGCACGTATGGGGAACACGTAGTTGAGACTTTAGTATGAAGATTTCTTACGTATGCTAGATTGCAGCCTCGAAGCATCATAGCAGACGATGGAACTGTTGCAATGGACATTCGCGTTTGTGGAGGGTTTGTGGCATGTTACGCTCGATGTTCTAAGATTCAAGGACGGCATTGGAAGATTTATGGCGCTTCGGTTCTCGAGGCGGGTGTAATTCGATATGAGGAGGGCAACGAAGCCCGAAACCAAAGGACGTTTTAGATGGGGCTGTGTATCTGTAATCAAATTCCGTCGTTTTATCTCGTTGTAAGTTGCGTTCATCTTGCATGTGTGAACGGCTAGGCTGCAGATTGTAGATGCTCAGGCCGTCAAATGCTTCGCTCTAAATAACACGCGTCTTCTGAGGACGTGGTCGGCACCGCGTTTCTGTCCCCTGGTGCTCGGCATCGATGAACACAACATGTGCTCGTTCTTGCACGACCGAGGTTGGGTCTGGTCCTTCGTCCACCAGCAACTCGCACTGCGCCTGGAGCGGTACAGCCACACATCGGCTCTCAGGGACTCCACGTGAAAGACATGATGGTGTTCATGGGCCAGGACGTGGAGGACCCGAGGAGGTTGAGCGAGGGGTAACGTGGGCTGTCTAGACTCGGTCCTGCAGGCTCGAGATTAATCCTGGGCGGAGCTTTGTTGACGTGACCTGAACTTCAGGAAGAGGCGTACAAGAAATGGATGGACTAGAGAGAGGGCCAGCAATGCGGTAGCTCACTCTGCTATCTGTACCGCACGTTCTCATGGTATAGTTTGCCTGCGCTGAGCAGATATGTGTTTGTCATATAATCGCTTCCCCTCTCTACACCCCCCGTCCATCACATCACAGTGCCCACGGTATCACGTGTGGGCGTTTGGGAGTGTGATAATGTACTTGGCAGGAACACATGGCGCAAACCAGGGCCCGTTAGATGAAGTCAAATTAACGGCGCCGCACGGGACGCGTTCGCAAATCGTGCGATAGGGCGGATGCAGATCGGCGCAGCGGCGTGCGCAAAGATGGCGTCCGGATAGCCGCTTCTGGTGCGACTACAGTAGTCTGGCTTCAGTGTTGAGTTGGGGGTGCAGAGTACGAAGTCGACGAGGAATGGCATGTGAAGCAGCAGCGAGATTTAGCCGCTGCAGGAATGGCGACGAAGGCGGGCGGTGGGTGAATGATAGGGTGAGATGGGGAGTGGGAGTATTGATAGCGACCTGATTCATACCGCCTCCCGGGGCATACGAGGGCGTGCGCAGGGCATGCTTGATGGCCCGATGTTGGGCCTGGACGTACTGTACATGCTGGTGAGGAGGATTATTGGCTGATAGATGAAGACCTGAGCACTGGTAGAGCGTAGGGTGCAGTGAGAGGTGCAGTGAGGGAGGCTCGTCGCCTCGTATGGAGGAGTGGGATGGACTGTCGTGGGCCTGGACTCGGCAATCTTCTGCTCTACAATCTTCAGATGAGATGGACCCCCGCCATCGCCAGGGCGCCGGCTTTGGCCGAGCTGCTTGCCCCTCTGGGCCTGGCCTTGCACAAAACAACACCCATTTCTGGTCGCGGAGTGCCCCTCCAGCCGCCTGCCTGTGAGCAGCAGAGTTTGCGACTCTGCGGCCCTCTCTCCCTCGCCCTCGCCCTCCCCCCGCGCTGCTTCAGCCTCTGCAATTGCCAGCGCGCGTGCGCCATTCCTGCTTTCAGCTGCCGGGCTGTCCATACCTGGGCTTAGACGACCAGCCACTTTCGGGCCCGTCATCTGACCCTCCGCTTCACCAAATCAAATCTCCGCTATTCCGGATGCGTCATTCTCGACGACGGTGTACGTTCACAGTCGCTGCGCGACCTCACGGCAGCCTAGCTGCCCTGCAAATATAGGTCCGACTGACACGCTCCACCCAGGCGTCCACGTCTGCTGCGTCTCCGCGCCATAGTGTATCCTCGGATACCGCGACCTGTATACCAAAGCCTGAGCCCCCATTCGCTGCCCCGACCCGTGACTCCGTCATCCGCGCCCACGCCCACGTACCATCACAGTAAATGCTTCAGCACTACGACCCGAGTCTGGCCGAGGTCCCGGACTTCTCGCCCGCGCAATTGGAGACGCTGACCCGCAGCATCGAGCACAAGAAGCAGAAGCTCGAAGACGACATCAACGACTACATACGCCGCAAGCAGGAAGAGCTGAGGAAGTATGAACGAGAGGTACTACATGCCGCTGTTGGTAACCGAACAATTGCAGAGCTAATTGGGTTAGCTCCTAGACGAGTACCGCTCAATGGATCGCCCCGCGTCGACTCGAGATACTGACCTTAGGAGCGAAAATCTGGGCCAGCCGTCGAGCGCAAATCTTCCCCCGAATCTTGCCTCTTCGCCACAATCCACAGACCCGTCGGCGGACTCGAAGCTTGGGCCTGGCGACGCGGCTAAACGACCGAAGCACACACGTGTCCACAAACGCGAAAAAGAGCTGTGTGGGCTGGTGACTCCGATTTTCCTTCCGCTGTTGGATGCGGGTACCTCGCCGACCAAGAAGAAAGAGAAGAAGCGGCGGCCTGCGGAGGAGAAGGGCGCGGGCGTTGTCAACTCTCCTCCGAACTCCGAACACGATTCGCCATCGAGAGATGCTGAGAAGGGAAAAGAGAATCGCAGATCGAGGAGCAAGAACAGAGAGGATCCGATGGAGCTCGGAGAAAGTTCTGTAACGGGCGGCGGTTCGAAAGAAATCCAGGGTGCCGCGAAAGAAAACCAGAAGCCAGAGGCGGTCAAGAAGTCGAAACGCGCCGCGGTCAAGAAGTCATCGCTCCGACATACCAACACTCCACGGCCAAGAAGGAAACGCGTGAGCTTGGTCATCGACGACCAGATTGTCCTCCCCGCAGACAGCATCGCCAAACCCCCTCTTGCGTCACCAAGCGAAACCATAGCATCGACGAACTCGACCTCGGCCTCGACGGCCTCCCTCGAAGACTCTATAGACCCGCGGCTTATCTCTCCCTATAGCACGTCTGGTCACCATGAACACCAGGATCCCGTCCATCATAGCCTGGCTCTTCCGGCATCCCTCCCCAGCACATCGCCCACAAAGCACACCGGGCATGTCATCTCCGAATCCCCTCCAGTCCTCGAATATGAGCCTCCACAAACAGCCACCCGGACCTTCTTAGACACATCTCCTCCCAAGCAAGAGGCTATCGTACCTCAATATGCCTCTAGAACTCCCATCTACGCAAACCAACCTGATATCGCCGAAGGTGAAGAAGAAGACTTCAGCACGTACGTCGGAGGCATCTCCGGCTCGGGCGTTGACGACGTGGACCAGGCCGGCAGCTACGGCTATCCGTCTTCTCTTGGGGCTAGCTATCTCGAGAGCTACATGAAGAGTCGGCCGCTTAGTGTGCGTGTGGCGGCGGCCGAGAAGGCGGAGCTGGAAGCGGATGAGAAGAGGGCGCTAATCAACGGAGAGGCCGACTCGAAGGAGGATATTGATCTGGATGTCGGAAAGGTGGACGATGCCGATGAAACGATGGATATTATAGGGAATATGGAAGAGGACGACGATGACTTTATCTTTTGAGGTGTCAGGCCGATGGGTGTAATGGAAGCATGGTGGAGGGGTAATGAGGCTTCAACAAGACATCCCTGTACATATGAGGCATTTCCGTGCTACATGGTGTTTGGTCAGGTTTGGGTGGCTATCTGATTTCGGGTGGGCGTTTACAATGGGACGGGCGTCTTCCAAGTTACGAAGCTGTGCTTCGACATAGTCGTCAAGTCAAAAAATGGGTGCTTAATGCTTCTACATTTATTGGCGTGGATAGGCATCCTAGGGCATTACGGCCTTGCGCATACGGGGATGCTCAACAGTTTAATTCATGGCGGTAGTTCTAGGTCTCCTTGCTCCACTATTGTGCTCAACCTGCTGAACTAACCAAAGCACCAACGGTGCGGGTGTTCCGAATGAGAAGCGTTTGATAGGATGGATCACATGCGCCTGTCCCTGTCGTGGCCGCAAAACCTGAGACCGGACGCAACCTGCAGGAAGGCATCCACGTCTGCAAGCATTCATTCCTCAGGGTCCTGAGTTCCACCACCATGGTAGGATGCATACAACAAAACACAGCATCCAGCAATGCATCGTCTTCATGTTCCACGCAATATCGATAGGCCGCATTGGGGCACGGATCGGTCGATCAGGCACCGTGCACCTATGACGCACGACGACGTGGTTTGCGCCCACCTCACTTTTGGGGAGTGGACACCGCCGGTTGACACGCTAATCACAGTTGCCATAGCATTACTTCCTCCTTCACCATCTTCACCAGCTCGTCCCGCCCGACTGCATCTTCTTCACCGACGTCGCTCGCTGCTCGCAAAAGCGCAAACCACCCGCACCTCGCATCACGACGCGAGATCTTCGGCTCGCACACATTCACCCCAATCAGCACTCAGGGCCACGCAGTAGGCCGGCCCGCCGCTCCTTAGGCCTATCTACTTGTCTAACTTGTTCCTAGCGTTGACGCCGACAACATCATGGTCCATTACGTCGACAGCAGCACCCAGACCATCATCGCCGGCTTGTCCAAACATCCCGCGCCTGTCCCCGCTGTCCTCTCTCATCACACAGATGTGAACACGCCGCCCGAAGAGATGCCCAGCAAGGAGCTCGAGCTGCCCACCGAAGCCACACCCTCCTCAAAGATGAACGTCAACGCCAACGTCTCGCCAACTCTCCTCCTTCGCCGCAGGAACCGGCCGTCGCTCGTGGCCCGCATCTCGCTGCCGCCGTCCGAATTCGCCGAATCTCCTCGCTCGCCCCCTCCGACGCTAGCTGTCATGTCACCACTACCAGCCGCGAACACGCTCCACGCCGGACACACGCCCATCTTTCCACGCTCCTTGTCTCCACTACAAAAGCGGGACGACCCCAGCGGGCAGTCGACTCCAGAGCAAGACGAGTCGCTGAGCGGGCCGTTAACGCTGCCTCCACAGCCAGGCGACGGAACTACAGACCGCATCGAGCTACGGGTCTTGGACGCCGAGTTGGAGAAGATCGCCAAGGAGCAGGAAATCGCCAGCCGACAGAGCCCCGCCAGCTCAAGTCCAATTCTCAACGCCCAAGTCAGCGGACTGGACAGCCGGAAGGGATCATCGCGGAGATCGTCAGAAAATGATGTGGAGGTTGTCGACGGGGTTATTCTCAAGAAACCTAAGATGAATATGGGTGCGCCTCTGGGGCAAGCGTGAGAGGAGAGTATCGACGTGTGCTTTTTAGTTTTATGGAGGCATATAATGGCATCACTACACGTGGTATCGTCATGGCGTTTTTGGGCAAAAATGGGTTTGGCAAACGGGTTGGTTGACTCTATGCCCCAGATCCTAAACGGATGGGAAGTGTGATATCCCTAATTCCTCGTATAGCGGGCTTCAAACTGGGAATGGCACGTATTTCGTCGCTGGACAAAAGAATCCGCGACTAATGATGTACAGAATGGCACTACATAGGTAGGTATATTCATTCGACTGGGCGTATATATTTCAGTCGGAAAAGTCAATCAAGAGAAATTTCGATATGAATACGTGGGCGTCGTTTGTGAGCTTTTAAATAATATCCTACTTGCGGTCTAGCGCGATCGCTCAGAAATGCGAACGTCGGGGGAAGTACCCCAAATTGATCGACTTCCCCTCTCTATCTACCATACCTCTCTTCGACATCTTCCAACCAGATGTCTAATCGCTCTAATGAACTCGTTTCATCTGCATTGATCCAACTGGGTAGTCGTAATGTATATGTCTGCGCGTCCATTCTACGTCTCCTCCTTTCGTCAAATAGATTTCCATCTCGTCGTTTAATGCTTCACTTTCTCGTCATCTACTCGAGAGCAAATACATGGGTCGGGACGGCAGACGGCTGATGTTCTGTCGGCAATATTCCCGAGGCTGATCAGCCAGTGTCTGATGCATGTTCTGCCCTCTATGGGCGAGCACATGTTTAACTATACGCTATCCCTCGCACCGTAGTGGCCTTGGCGTGTAGTCAAGAGTTTTAGATGAGCCTCCGCTTTCAACGTCCTTGGTGGCAATCTACCATACATTTCAGTGTTAAGCATTGCGGTCTTGGCGCCAATCATCTCGAAATGCCAGTGATGGACATGGCCGGCACTTGTCGCGAGGTTGGAGAAAGAGATAGGTGATGGGGTATTTTCTTAGAATAGCTTGGGGTTTATAATGCACTGCATTGCTATTATTTTCGAGACTGCAAACTCGGACCAGTCTGCTCTTTTCAACGGCCGAGGGACATATCACGAGGCTTTTTGTCACAATGGGTCTCCTTACCCAGGCCGTTATTTTTCTTGCTGCGGCTTCTCTGCTCTGTGGCCCAGCTGCAGCGCAGGATGTGTATGACTATATTGTCGTCGGTAGCGGACCCGGTGGTGGACCGCTTGCATCGAATCTCGCGCGAGCAAACTACTCAGTTCTCTTGTTGGAGGCGGGAGATCAAGTGCGTGCAGTCGTCTTCCATAAAATGACTCGAGTGTTGCTAACCTCAATGTCTTAGAGCACCCAAGGCAACTCCGGACAGTATCCGCCACAGATTACATGGGACTTCTTCGTCAAACATTATGGCGATGAGAAGCGGAACATGATGAACAACCATCTTGTATGGAAGACTACGGCGGGTAGGTATTGGGTCGGTGCCGGAAGTAGTACGCCACCCACTGGAAGCAAGTTCTTGGGCGTTTACTATCCGCGAGGTAGCACTGTGGGAGGCTCCAGCATGATCAATGCCATGTGCACGTGGCTGCCTGCTGATAGCGATTGGAATTACATTCAGAATCTCACGGGGGAAGCGAGCTGGAGGTACGTTATTCTCCTACCTATAGTATTGGAGTTAGACGCTGAAGCCAATGTGGTACATTGAAGTGCGGACAATATGCGCAAGATCTTCACCCGCATCGAGAAGAATAACTACCTCCCCAAGGGCACAGCTGGCCATGGTTTCGACGGCTACTTCCAGACCAATATGAACAAACCCACTACCCCCAGTCAGCCCGTGCTTGGAATCGTCCAAGCCATTTCTCAAAACTTCTCGAAATCCACAGACGCAGCGCAGATCACGAGCATGATGGGCTCGGACGCGAATTTCGTCGACCCCAAAAGGGACTGGACAAATGGCATCTGGGGCTTACCGATGCATACAAAGGCCAATGGTGATCGATATAGCTCCCGCGATTATATCACCGATACCATCAAAGCAAAGTTCCCTCTCACGCTCGGCATGAACAGCCTCGCCACCAGAATTCTGTTCGACAACAGCACAAAGTGTGGCGGGACACCGCATGCTACAGGTGTGGAGTTTCTGCAGGGAAAGAGTCTGTATAAAGCCGATGCACGGTATACGGATGCGAACAAGGGTGCACTCAAAACTGCCGTTGCGAGGAAAGAGGTTATTGTTTCGGGGGGTACATTCAATACTCCACAGCTACTCATGCTGTCTGGTATTGGACCCAAGGAGCATTTGAATGAGTTCAAGATCCCTATTGTCGTTGATGCACAGGGTGTGGGAAGAAATATGCAGGACAACCAAGGTAAGCGTCTTCTGTTCGAATCACACAGCCAAATTCCTTTTCACACAAGCTAATCCCCTGCCCAGAGATGCCCATCATCGGCCAAGTCACCTCGGCCACCAGCGGCGGCTTCTCCCAGCCCATCATGATGATGACGACGGGGCACTCCCCCGATGGCGAGCGCGACATGTTCCTCATGCAAGGCCCCAACTTCGCCTTCCGCGGCTTCTGGCCCTCGAACCAAACCAACACGGCGCTCCCCCAAGACAGCGGCAACATCTACGGCATCTCCATGGTGAAGAACCACCCCCAGAACAAAGCCGGCTTCGTCAAGCTGCTGAGCGCCAACCCCCAGGACACCCCAGACATCAACTTCAACCACTACGAGCAGGGCAGCGACACCGACATGGGCGCCATGAAGGACACCATCGCCTGGGCCCGCAAAATCTACGCCGCGGCCTCGTCGCGCGGCGTCACCGTCACCCCGAAGGAGCCCCCGTGTCCCGCCGGCCCCGACGCCCAGGGCTACTGCGGCAAGGCCGACGAGGACTGGATCACGGGCCAGACCTTCGGCCACCACCCCACGAGCACCGCGGCCATCGGCAAGGACGCCGATCCCATGGCCGTGTTGGATGCCAGGTTCAGAGTTCGCGGCGTCAAGGGGCTGAGGGTCGTGGATGCGAGCGTGTTTCCGAGAATTCCCGGCGTGTTTCCTGTTGTTAGCACGTTTATGGTTAGTGAGCTGGCGAGCGATTTCGTCAAGGAGGATGCTGCAAAGGACGTTTGTGCAGTTTGATGGGGGTTGCTTTGGAGGGGTTGTGAG
>MU001997.1:0-53361 GCA_010093585.1 Melanomma pulvis-pyrius CBS 109.77
TCCTCCTCCTCCACTTTTAGCCCCTTCGGTCCATTCCTATCTATCCAATGTACCGGACCTCGGATGTCTTGAAGTATCGCCTTAGCGTGAGCAACATCGTTTTCTGTATCACAGTCTGATAATACATTCAGCCACTCCTTAGCCTCCTCGAAATCACCGAGAATCCTGTCATACCGATCCTTCATCTCGGTATACATCTGCTCACCCTGCCGGAGTCCAGCCGCCATCACATCGAACTCTTCCCTCAGATTCACACTCGTTAGTTCGGTGTGCTCAAGATTGGTCATCATCTCCTTCTCCCGCACCCTCCAGTCGTGCTCTAATGACTGCCAACCCGCATTCAGAGATTTGACATCATGCGCACATTTCTCATCCCGCTGTTGATTTCCTTGTCCAACTAGGCGATCCACATGTAGCTGCGCCGCACCAGTCTCCGTCCAGGTCTTGATGATATCCTTCATCACCTTGGTCGTGTAGGTCTCAATGTCCCTCTGCACGCGCCCCATCACCTCTTCAATGTCCAGAGGCTTACGGGGCCGCGGATCTAAAGGAGAAGTAGGTTGAACAAGTTGTTTTATGTGCATGCCGATTGAGGTCATCGTAGTTGCCAAAGCCGCTCTAGTGTTTTGGCTGCGTACAATCGAGAGGAGCGTGGATATGGGTTCGCGCAGAATTGGGTCGACGGGAAGCTGGGGAACTGGCGCTGGTTGAATCGCACGTTCTTGTTGAATCGCACGTGCTTGTTGGAACGCAGATGCTTGTTGGTTCGCCCGTGCTTGCTGGATTGCAGGTGTTTGCTGGATTTTAGGTGCTGGCAGGATTGCAGGTGCTTGCTGGAACGTAAACTGGACGGGATACCGCAATCCACCATAATAAACACGTCCACCATAATAACCACGTCCACAAGGACACCTGGGAATATAGCTAGGTTCGAAACGCTTTGTAGCATCCGACGACGGCTCCATGCCAAGTTTATGGTACTGCTTTGCTACCTCGGCCGCCTTCTTACCCTTAGGAGGCCCATCCGGCTTGTAGACCACGCCAAATACACAACAGTCCTTATATTTGCAGGCTTGCTTATCACGGCAAGTATGGTTACATTCCCGGCGTTCTTTAGGAAGCCTCTGGCGTGGAGCCGCTGGAGTCTGAGGCACTCGAAACGCTGGAGGAGCTAGAGCCTGCGCCGGACTAGCAAGAGGCTGTACTGAACCAGAAGTAGGCCGCAACACAAGAGTTGAAATCGTACGTGGTGGATTTGGAATTGGAGCCTGATTTCGTGGACAGTCCTGTGTTATCGCAATCCCACTGAAGCCACTACTCGAATCTACTGGAGTACGCGCAGAAGACCGACGCGCGACAGGCGCCGACACGGACGCGACCGCAGTCGTATGTACAGAAGCCGGCGTAGACGGAGGTATATGCGCGAGTGTAGTTTCACGTTTTGCTCTAGGAGTATCCTTTTGCAAGGCTTTGTTGTTGTAGTTGCGGTTGTCGTCGTCGTCGATGTCTAGGCGAGGTTCCTTCGCGGGAGGCTGGTCGGGATGGCGACCCCGGCTGGGTGGACGTTTCCCCTTCATTATGGACTCACAGCTCACTCGATTTGATGGTGGAGGGCGAGGTCTTCTTGGCTGAGTGTTGTTGTTGTTGGTTGGTGTTGGTGTTGGCGAGGAGAGCGTCAAGATCATAACAGAGTTATATCTTAGCGGGTCAGGAGGTCCGTGGATGTAGTCAAGACGCAATTGAGTCCAGCATACCTCTGACTTCAAGCTAGACGGACCGCGAATTGAGGGGTTTGGCTTTCGTGGTGTGGTGCGGAGGCTTGAACATTTTTTTCAGCAGCAATCGTCTTGCATCAAGTGTAGCAGGCCTGAAGGCAATTTCTAAGGAAGGTTTTTATAGATTTTATGTACGTAGTTGATACTGGACTGCAATTAGTGCATTGTTATCAACAACAAGCTGCATTTTCTACCCGGTGGTTCCACCTCTAAGTACAGAAGCCGTCTATTCTCAATCATCATCTTACTTCTTGAAAACGTCACGAGGCAAAACTAGTCCACAATTTCTCATCTTATAGCCACTTTTTTCTGATCATATCATCGCTCTGATTGCAAATATGGAGATCAGGAAACATAAAGACTTAGCGCAGGACCGGAGGAAGATGGGGGTGCAAGAGAATACATTTGTGGACATCAAGATGCTTAGCAGAGCGGGTACGAGAGACACTATCCTATAATCTACTACGGACGCACCAGAGCACTTGATAAACTCTAAAAGGCGAGGCCGCATTGCATATTTAGGTCCTATATTCGAAAATTAGGGTTCTATCTCACCCTGTCAACCGCCTGAAGGAAATTGTCACCGCCCACGCGCAAGGCCATCCCAATATTACTTCGTGCCCTATTCGTGCAACCCCGGCTGGAAATTAGAGGTGCTTGCTGGCACAAGAGAATTCTGGCCAGCACCATCGTTACGAAGTTTCTTGCTGCAGAAGACTGCATAGATCGTTGTAGCAATGTGCAGGCATAGATACAAAATAATGACGGTATGATGGGTACCCATGCTATGTAGGCCTAGGTCTGAGGGCACTATGAACAATTTTAGGATCAAGTTCACAGGTGGTAGGGCATTTTGCCTGGTTTTTGCTTTGATGATGGTCCGTAAGGTGCGTTGACGACTCTATTGTGCCGATACATAGATTATGATCCATAGGCCGAACCACAGAATTGATGGCTCTTGAATAGGACAAAGCAGCAAACCTGAGATCGTTTAAGCTTTTGGACTGTTTTTGCTGTCGAGCATTTGAAGTACGAGTGAAGGAGCTATGGACAGAACCAGAAGGCACGACCGAGAAGCCGCGGTGGGAGAGGCAGAACCAACTCTGAAACTACGGCATCAGATACTCACTTCATTCTGCCTCTCTATCGTCACCCGATACACCAAACTTTGGTACAAGAGTAGGTGTTCAAGAGTTGGGGGTTGACGCCGCCAAACCCAAATGGGCGCTCTTCCTCCCGACCAATCGCGGAAGCGTAGAACCCCGGCCACGTTGGAGGGGCGCGGCCAAGCTCTCCACCCCTCAGACCAGTTCAGCGCGCAGGACAGCCTCAGTGACGACAGCAAAACCATGGCCGATCCCATAGACAGCGCCCTGTGAGCTTCATCTTCTTCCGCCCCCTTCTATCCTATGTTTCCGCACATCTAACATCTCCTAGCGACCTCCTCCGACGCCTCAACCCCAAAGACGTCAAGGCCAACGTCGACCACCTCATAAACCTAAATCCAGACCTCACCGAAGAACTGCTCGAGTCGGTCGATATCCCGCTCGCGGTCAAGAAATGTTCCAAGACGAAGCGCGACTTTCTTTGCTGCGACTACAATCGCGACGGCGACAGCTGGCGCAGTCCCTGGAGCAATGAGTTTGAGCCGCCGGTCGACGAGGGCGAGGGCGTGACACCAAGTGAGCGGACTAGGAAGATGGAGGTGCGGGCGAACGAGGCTTTTGATGTATATCGGGAACTGTGAGTAGTTTCGCGGGATGGATGGCAGCATGTCAGGCACATGGACCAGGCTGACGAGGGCAGGTACTTCGAGGGCGGCATATCGAGTGTCTACCTCTGGGACATGGACGATGGGTTTGCGGGCTGCGTCCTGCTCAAGAAATGTAAGGTCCCCTACCAATACTCTCTCGGGTATGTTGACACCCTCATAGCCGTCAACCCCACGCCCAAGAGCTCTGGCAGCTGGGATAGCATCCACGTCTTCGACGCGCAAGACCGCGCACGCACCGCGCACTACAAACTTACATCTACCGTCATCCTCTCGCTGGGCACCGACTCGGACGCGCTAGGCGGCCTCGACCTCTCGGGCAACATGGTACGCCAGGTCGAGCAGGACATGGCCGTCGACGATGACACGTCGCACGTCGCCAACATCGGCAAGATGGTCGAGGACATGGAGCTTAAGATGCGAAACCTTCTGCAGGAGGTGTACTTTGGCAAGGCAAAGGACGTGGTCGGTGATCTGAGAAGTATGCATATCCGCAAGAAACGCAAGAAAATGTTAAGCTAATCGACTTCTTAGGTATCGGGCCGCTTAGCCAGACGAACAAGGATCGGGCAACGCAGAGAGAGATGATTAGTAGTATGGCGAGGTGAGCCGATTGAGAGGAGGATGCGATACAATGGATGAGATGATGTAGACAATATCAAAATCACAACCCTTTGGTAGTTCGTAGTTCTATGCAGGACTTTGGGAGAGAGATGCAAGCCCATCATGCCACATCTTATGAGACAAGGGCATGGAATTGGTCTCAAGTATTTCGCCACGACCTTCCCCAGCATTCTACTAATCCCAGTATTCCTTGTAATACACAGCCCTCTTAAAGAGCTTCCTAAATCTCATGATGGCTGACTAATGGCCGCTCAAATCCGAACAAACCCTGGCGAACGCCATCTCCAGACTCACCTCTTCACGATCCACAAACATCAGATAACAACGTTTTACCCTTACCCAGCGCACGAAAGACTGACGAGCGTCATTCTTAGCATGGCTTGATAGGGTTGATTCCCAAGCCTCTCCTCTCTGATGTAAGATGCCGCCGTTGCACGTGGTCAAGTATCACAATGCAAGCCCTTACATTTCCTGCCTCCGTCTCGAAGAGAAAGCAGGCGTGCAAAAGATGCAGGCAGCGCAAAAAACGATGCGACGTAAGTTTCGTATAACTGTACCTTTAGCTGTTTGCTAACCTCATACAGGGTGAGAAGCCATCTTGTTCCCTCTGCTGCAAATGGGGTACGAAATGCGAATACAATGTTCCAGCGGCGAGTACGCTCGACGCATATATTCCTCTTCTTCAAAATCCTGGGGCAATCCAACCGATGCAAGCTTCATTTCCTCCTGATTTTGAGCAACATGGCGCCCTCGACTTTATGCAATACCCAGGCATGAACTTCGATTTCTCAGGAGCGAGTCTGGATCCTACCTCCTCGGAACAGCCTGGCTATCCCACGCCTCTATCAGGTTCGTGCTCTTTGCCTAATGATAGTCTTTTTGAGTTTACCCCAGACATTACCGCTCCCGCCGGACTCCCTCCGCATACTATCTTGCTCGAACTGGTCGATCTCTTCTTTGAACGCTTTTATCACAACTTTCCATGTTTCCACAAGGCAACGTTTCTTGAGCAAGTTCGGAACAAGCAAATTCAAACACAGGCCCCCTTGGTCCTTTACGCAATCTGTACCATATCCGCAAGGCACCACCATGACCCAATAGTTAGAGGGCAGCAGGACAGCTGGTACGAACAAGCAAAATCTATATACGAGCGCACTAAACGAGACCCGGAGCCTGCTCTCCGTGCCATCCAGGCAGTTCTTTGTCTCGTGTTCTACGCTTGGACCGTAGGGGACTTTTCTGCTGGATGGCTATACCTCGGAAAGGCCTGGAGGCAGGCCGTCGCTCTCGGTTTCAATCGAATGGATGGAAATCGTGAAACTTTCTACATCAGGGTGCCACAATGGCCGAAGACCGCTGTTGAGAAAGAAGAATACAGACGTACTCTATGGGTGCTTTTCATAATGGACAGGGCTTACTCTTGGCCAACGGGGTGGCCAACTGCAATAGAGGAGCGACAGTTCAAGATCGACATTCCGATTGAGGAGACGCTGTTCCAAGACATGAATTCGGAAACTGCAAGCAGTGCAGTTGAAAATACGCCCTTTACCCGCAGCATAGATACCCTAGTTTCTTGCTCCTCATCTGCATCCCACCCAGTAAACCTCTTCCACTACCTAGCTGTTGCTCACGTCATTCTTGGTCGCCTTGCCGAGCACATCCACTCTCTCCACGACTCTCCAGGCTCCCCCGAGTACGCCCGCGACGCAAAGGAACTCGACGCCGACCTTGTGAAATTCCGTCTCAGTCTCCCACGATCTGCGACTTCAATCATCGAGGCATCCGACGGCAACCGCGGGCTTATTATATGGCTGAATATAACTCTGAACATGATGGCAATACTCTTACACCACCGCTGCGACGACGAAAAAGAAACTCAAGAGCAGTTTGCGCGCGCAGTCATCGCAGCTAAGAACACGTTGCAGATTGTGAAAGACGCGTCTCGGATATCTCCCGATCTACTCCTCAGCGCTCACGTCGGGGCGTCTATCTACATCGCAGCCTGCATACTAGTCATACAGTGGCGCACATCTGGTGACGAGAGCCTAAAAGCGGACATTGATCTCTTCGGGTTTGTGTTCGATCGCTTCAATGAGGTCTATTTCTTTCTTGGGCTTAAGCTCAAGCTGGCTCTGGAATATAATCTCAAGAACTCTAGCGAAGAACATATTCGCATCTTAAGAGAAACTGGATTTAGGGGCTTGTTGGGAGATTGCTCCAAGTGGAATTTTATTAAAGCCGAGATGGATAAGGTGGGTGTGGGGCACAAGCTCACTTAGGAGCGACTAGAGGCCGTTTTGGACTGGGAAGATGGCAATTTGCCAACGATTCAGATGCTTTTTTCGACTCAGCTACGCCCCTAGATCTATGGACTTCCTAGAAAGATACACATCTCCATTTCGACGTCTTACGCTCGATCATCCCTCTTCTCCGCGGCTTCCCTAAAGCTGCCTGAAAGTTGTACCCCAGTCAACAACCTCCCATTGTCAGTGGCCGCAATAGTACCCGTGACGTTATAGTCCCGCATTAGCCATCCATACGCCTCTGCAACATCGCTTGGATCTCCGAACGTGCCCAAAAGACCGTTCGTCGCCTTCATTTGCTGCACGACCTCCTTTCCAATCGTGGCAAAGAACCCCTGCAGTAACTCTGTATCAATCGCACCGGGCTCCACCATATTCACCCTCACGGGTGCCAACTCGACGGCGAGCCCTCGCATCAGGCCCTCGATGCTAGCACCCCATGCTGCGCCGAGGAACCAGCCTTTCATAGGGCGCTTAGTGTTTGTACCGCCGGTGACGGTGAACGAGGATGACGGGGCTGTGGTCATCCATTTCCCCGTGGCGATGAGCTTCCCAATGATGACAGGCGCTAGGAACCTGATCGAAAACCCCGCCAGCGCGCCATCAGTCGTCACAGTATCGATCTTAGGCAAATGCAAGAAATCCCCCGCCGTAAACACAATGTGATCCAACTTCTTTTCTCCATTCTCGGTAATCTTATCGAATAGGGCGGTAATGTTAGACTCGTGATTTGTGGTATCCAAGAGGTCGACGGCGTGACCCGTGATCTTTTCCTTCGGAATGGAAGGGTAGTACGAGCGTAGGAGTGCGACTTTGTCGTCGACTTTCGGCTGCTTGGAGCCCGAGATGATAACGTAGGCGCCTTGGGATGCGGCCAGGGAGGCAACGCCAAAGCCAATGCCGGATGTACCACCGAAGACGAGGACGCGGGCGTTGGAGAGGCGGTTTGGGTGGGCCATTTTTGGGTGTGGTGGTGGAAGACTGGAGGAAGATATCAAGTATAATCTTTTTGTATTGAATATGAAGCTCTTGAAGTATGCAATGGATATCAATGTAATAGCTACTGGATAATGCTCCTTTCCGGACAGACTCCACAGCCCTCTTTATATCATATCTTCACTATCATTCCATCCGTTTAACTTCGTTCTACTCTCTGCCGCCGTCCGAGCCCGCCTCCGTCCTTCGTCCCCGCCTGCCCGCCTGCCCGCCTTGCTCACGTTTCCCCCCTCGTATGACGGTTAGCCGTTTCTTCGTTGGCGGCGGCGGGCGGCGGCGGGCAGCGGACTCGCTTATGCACGAGCGGTACGGTGCCCTATTTACTCCATGTGCGCAGGTCCACATGCATTGGTTGAAGCGAGGGGAATGAACAAGGGAGCGGGTAGAATGAAATTGAAGAGGCATGAAAGCGGCTAGTTATTTTATAAAATGTGAGAGTGTATTCGCATTCGTATAGGTGGCATAAGGGCCCTGCGATGAGTGAACAGGAGGGAATGGAATGAGAAGAATAAATCTTTTTATTTGCTGGCTCGTTGGTACGATTGTATATCTAATTTTTGGGGCATTGGTAGACGAAGATGGAGCCATCTTTTGTATAGGTTTCGCTTTTGAGTCAAGTGATAGAATGAGGGATGTGGGGAGGAGACATTTAGGACTCGTCCTATCGAATGAAGGACTGGGTAAGATATGTACAAGATCCACATCCTCACTAGCCACCCCATGTATACAGGCATCAAGAAACCAACCTCAAAATATCCCCAGTCCCTAACAGTTCCCAAACACTGCCCTTGCGATCCCCAACCACCCCCGCCGTCCCCACCGTCCCATCCAGCATCTCCCAAATCATTGGTGTCCCTGTGTACCGCCAGATGCTTCCGTCTTTATGCCTGCTATACAGATATATCCCAATTCCATATATGGCAGCCGACGCCTTATTCTCGATAATCTTCCACAAATACGCCGTCATATCGAGCCACACCACGCTGCCGTCGGACTGCAATTTGTAGAACTCTTCGCCACCGACGGCAATAGCGACGTTGGCGGCGTTTGAGTCGACGATCTGCCAGCCCGTGTTGTAGGGCCATTCGGAACGCACGACGTCCCCGGAGCTGAGCAAGTTCCAGAGCGTTTTCTTGTCCGTGACGGCGATTTGTCGTGAGATTTGCGCCGAGGGCTGTTCGATGGCCGTCCACGTTGTCCCCGTCCCCGACCACCGCGCGATCCAGCCATCCTTTCGCCGCTGGTAGATCTGGTCTGCTGCCGCGACGATGTCGACTGTGCTGGAGGAGGATGCGCCAATGTACTGCCATGCGGAACCGACAGCGGTATATTGGTATATACTGCCGTCGGTGTGGCGCTGATAGAGGATCCCGTTTGCACCGGTGATTTGAACTGTATCTTTGTTCGCGTCGACACTAACCCAGGACCCGGCAGCATTGTACCAAAGGATTTGGCCTGTGGAGCGGAGCTGGTAGAGGCCGTCGATTGCTGAGGAGGTGGTGGTAGTGGATGAGACTTGGATGATGGACTTTGTGGAGGTGTTCGCATCGATGCGACTCCAGCGCGGATTTTTCCAACCGTAGACACTATGAATGGCGGCTTGGTCGTCCGGATGCATAGGCCTTATTACGCCCTCGTAGTACGGCCACATGACCGCGTTCTCGACTTTGCTATGGCTCAGCCCGAGCGAGTGTCCGATTTCGTGCACGGCAGTAAAGTTGAACATGCGGTCGTCGCTCCAGTTGTAGTCGTCGTTGAAGGTGATATTGATCAAGCCGGCGGAGAGAGAAGTCCCGTCGGCAATCATGTTTGTGAAGGCATAGGCGCTTTCGTTCGCTCCCATGGACATGAAGCGGATGTGGATGTCGGGTTTCGCGACAGTGGTGGGCGCCAGGCCGATGGATATGGGGAGGAATTGCGTCCATTGAGCGAAGGCAGCGCTAGGAGATTGTTAGTATTTGTACAGAATCGTAAAGTCTTTCATTTGAATATGGGAATTTACAGCATTGGGAGACGAATACGAATAGAAACGTATTAGAACTAGGACGTGGAACGTCATGATGGAAGAAAGTGCTCACTGACCTAACGATAGACTTTTGCCGATCACTCGCCAGATCCGCCGTGAAGTTGATAAACCGATATGTAATCGATGTATGATCCCACTTCGGTCCCCACAGCACAAATCTCTTATGAGGTGTAGTCCCATTCAACTTGGCATCAGTTTCATTGTACGGCTGCTCGGTCCCGCAGCGGGGATTGCTCATGACTGCCTCCATGCGCTCATCATAGACGCCTGTCTCCGGCTCATGCAAGATCTTCTGGATCTTCCGGATCGCTGCGGGCATGTCACCATCTTTGATGGTTGTGTTATGATTTAGCCAGCCAAAGGACTTGAAGAAGTCGTGGACGTGTTTGGATTGCCGCTGTCGGTCATGCTTCCATGAAGTCGAGGGGTCTGAAGTTGGTGTAGCCCGTGGAGACGAACTTGATGTGGCGCTCGGAATGAGAGCAATTATCCCCGTCGTGAGGTCGGCGGACAGACCATAGGGGATGATCGCGAAGAGGAAGCTAACATCGAAGATCTTCATACTTCCGAATTGCTGGGAGAATTCCAGAACTGCTCTAAGAACTGATGATGCACCATCCGGGTTCGTAGTCCCATCGATTTTGTTTCGACGTCGGAGATCGCGTTTGTCATATAGTAACGTAGCGATGAGATGAGAGTGCGGTCACCTGGACAGATACTAGCGCGGCGGTCAGTGATTTCCATAAATCAGAGTACGCAGCCCTTATATCCAACGCTCCGAAAATTGACGCAAAAATATCTCTATCCATGGGTCGGACGTCGCAGGTCCGTAGCTGGGCAATGGTGGACTTTATATCCACACTTTGCGGCAACCGGCAAGGTTAGACGCGGGAATTTTTCAAGGCGCATCCGTTCAGAAACCGAGCGTCTGAACATTTCTCGTGTTCGGGGCAGTGGGGCATTTTCTCGGTTTAAATCTTGCAACGATCTGGCTCCTGTATATTGGAAGTTTAAGGCCACAATATCCATATGGCGAGGTACTTTGAGAAGACTTTGAGGTGCGTTCTTATTGGTGCCCGATCTATGATCCTGGTGAAAATCCTGAGTGTTGGCAAGTAAGTATAGCTTAATTTAGAGGCTGTATATGCTGTCAGAATGATCTGCGGAAAGGCTGCAAGATCTGATTGATTGAGTGGGATAGTGGGGAAGCTGTTTGTAGATATTGTGTAACGCTGTATATGAAACGCCCGGAGAATTAAATTGTTCAGTAGCCGATAAACCTATACGAGTATTGCCGGTAGGACAGAAGGTGGAACAAAACAGCCAAGAAAAAATCAACAAAGCTATGGTACATGAGACCATAATTATAGGTTTGCTAGACAGTATGCGAAAGATCGTGGAAACGAAAAGAGATGCGATCATGTTGTGGCCTCCAAGGGAGCGTTAGAGCTACACATTTCAACAAATCGAACAACAGAGCACAGCTAGGCAGAGACGGAAATTATCAATATTGCCCTGCTCATCCCGATTGCTTGATCAAAAGGTCTTTTACGCCAAAATGCACAGCGTATTCGCTCAGAGGGATGAATCCGCTGCATGAAGGAACATCGAAGAGCCTCGTGAACATCGACGAGAAGATTTTCTCTCGGGATCAACTTCATCCTGCACTCTAGCGCATATTGCACAACAAATCTCGGCCTCAACGGAACGTTCGAAATCTGTAATGCGATGATGGCCGGCGCGAAATTGGAGGAGCGGAGTGCTTAAAATAAAATAGAGTGCAAGGAGCGTATGACAGCATCTTTCAGTTCCCAAAGTGGGTTGATGGAGCATCCAAAAGAGTGTCCGAGCTATGAGATAGTCGCCCGTTTGATGTGGTGTAGTAGTGCAAGGAAAGAAGGGAGGTGGGTTCGGGAGAAATCGATATAAGAACAAACAACTTTTTATTGAAAGTATTACACTTTAGTCGCTGTTGTAGATCTATCAATCAACAAAGAAACAAATTGAAATCCAATTTACAAAATACCTTGATGGTATAGTGTAGTGTAGTGATTACTCAGAAGCACGACCAAGTGTAGGATGACTCGGTCACGTGACAGGTAAACCGCACACCGCGAGAAGAGTTTGAGCCTCAACGGCGGTTCCGTAGACAACAGTGTTTATTACTACAGTAGCTACGTAGATTTTAAACTGTTGATTACTTGCTTATAGATTGCTAGCATAGCGCCATAGGCAATTACACTAATCTTTATTCTCTCTTCTTCCACTCTAGCGGCGTCTTCTCAGGGTGCAACACCTGCAACAGCTGTCGCATACCAATATCCTTCACTGGTACTAATTGTGCTCACAAAATGTAGAAGCAATAACAGCAACATGTTCCACTTGCGAGAACTTCTTCCCAGGACAAGTGCGCATGCCTTCTCCCCAGGGAATGTATGCACCATATTCTGGCATTACAATGTGTTCGCGGTCATGCACGGGACCATTACCAGGCTTCGTCTGAATCCATCGGGACGGGTTCCACTCCAAACCATCTTCGCCCCAATATCGTGGAAGTGAGTGGAGAGCGTTGATGTTCACAATGACGCGTGTACCAGCAGGGACAAGGACGTCCTACCCCCCGATGGTGAGCCAGGCAGCCTGAGTTTCGGTTCCCTTGATTCACCTCCTTAGTCATCAAAAATCGAAGTAATCAGTAAAACGCTACAGATAACCGGAAAAAGGGCTCTACTGAATAGCCAACATGCCTTTGGGCCACAAGCTTTAGGGTCATAGGAAAAAGGGTAATATACAAGAGTCCAAGCTCACTAAGGGTCACTACCACTCCAACCTTTCAAGCACTAGATGGACTTCCAAATACCGGCATAACAGGGCAGCCAAACTGCAAATCAATCCCAAAATTCCTGCCAATCCCCGTTGCCTCTGCCTCTCCTCCGTCCTGGGCCTGCGGCCGGCTCCGGGCCTTCTTTCTGGGCGTGACAATCCACCCATCAGCCTCGAACTCCAGCCGCCCGTCCTTCCGCGCAGCTTCAGGATCAATGTATACGCGGACGCCAACGTCGCCTGATTCAAGACCGTAGACACGGAAGAGGACGTATAGTTTCTTTTTCTGCTGCGGGAGGTGTTCTCCACTGCCGGGTTTGTTCTGCATCTGCGGTGAGTGTTAGCACTCGTCATTTCGCTGATGGATATCGAATTAGGACTAAGCTGGGGTCTTACCCATAAGTACTGGTATCTGCTTAGATGGAATGGCGTTTCGAAGTTGTTCGACATGGTGGTTTTGACTTCGATGTAGTAATTAGGCTTCTCGTCGCGCCACGTCTCGTCGAGGTACCCTCTATCAATGAGCACAGTCGTTAGGGCCCCAGTTCCGTCGCTGTAGAAGATATCAGAGGTCTCCGCGCCTTCCCAGTGCTCTAGAGTGGTGTATTCCGGATGAACTTTAGCGTAGCGCCTGACTGTGCTCCGCCAACTTGAGCGGTTGAAGCCGGGTAATGCAGGACGGATACCAGAAAGAAGCTCAAACACCTGTAGAAGTATGTCAGTAGGAATCATCGAATTGGAGAATCAAGTGACTTACGAAAAGCTCCCCCGCCGCCCCGACCATTCGCCGCCAAACAGTCTTATCACCAATCAAGAATCTGTACGAATTTTGGCCAGTCGGGTCTCCTTGAACAGTCTGGAGTATACCGGACATATCAAATATCGGGTTTTGGTTTGGAAGGCGCATGCTTCGTGCTGCCTTCACGACTTGGACCAGTAGTTTTCGATAGTCCTCGTTCTGGTTTTGTTGGAAAAGCGAAGGTGACGGTGTAGACTCGTTAATATCCGGAAAAGGTGAGCGCCCGCCATTGACATACTGGCCAAAGCCTACGGCCGGCGTCAGAGTACTGAGGCGACCAGGCGTAAGTCTCACTATCGCTTCTGGATTGGAGACGGGATCATCACCGACGTCATCATCGTCATTGTAAGGTGGCAGATCTAACTCAATGATCCCGTTTGCTTCGAGGACGCGGCTTGTGCTGGTCGGCTTTGCATGGATGATACTCGCAACAACACTGACGACCTGAGGGTCGACGCTGGAAGGCTTGCAATCCAACAAGCAAGCAGCGAATTCGCGAGGCAGCCTCGACGCAACGCAAAAGTCGCGAGCGTCCTCATCTGCTAGAACATAGATCTCGAACCCGCCTCCATTGGCTGCTTGAATGTGAAGTGAGCTGTTATTGACGGGCGAGATGATCTCCTTATCGTCTTGTTGAATTACCAACGTCGCCATAATGGTCTCAGTAAAGAATACCCTGGTCTTGCGGAGGTTGGAATGCATTATCTCTGGCTTAGGTGACGCAAGGGGACTGTCGAAATGTGCCGCTATGCTATATTATGTCAATTTCAAGCCATTTAGATCACTAAATGTACTATGACTCACCTCACAAACGCTCCAGACTTACGGATAAGATCACGGGTCAGGTGTCTATCCACAACGCATTTCTCATCCTCGACAACAGTTCGCTCTACAACTGACCGAGACAAGTACCGGTCTGTAAGACCTGTCCACCCAATCAAGTGCTTGAGCAGCCGCACCTCATCCAGGGAAAAATCGAGAACTTTGATTTTATTCTTGAGCGCGTCAGCATAATGCTGACGGTCAATGATGGCAAAATCGTCGAGTGCAGTTAGAGGTTGTGTACTTCCATCTGGCATCCTTACAGGGAAGACACGACATGAAGTTACCTCATCCGCAAATGCAGGTCTTGTCCCAATGTCGGCGGCAAGGAGGGTTTTTAGCGACCATAGCAAGTTCTTCACGTAATCGATTGTCGGAATACTGCTGCCAATCTCCAGAAGCTGTCGGTAAACCAGTGCAAAGTTCAACTTTGGTACCCCGAAGAAATCCACAAACAGCTCAGTGAGCTGTGGATAAAATGGTTCCAGGCAAGGCTTGCCGAGCATGGCTCCTTCGTTTGACCAGACACACTCAGATACTTTAAACCACCGCTTGGACTGAGGCTGAACTGCTGGGACGTAAATGAGATCTTCCTCTTCGAAGCACTCCCTGAGAGTATGTTAGTAGACCCCAGGCCTTGAAGAGGGGAGCGCATCCTGCTCCGAGGAGAAGGCGACTTACTTGAGACCAAGCGAACCTATCTCGTCCATCCCTTTCCTCAGTCCATCCAGCATTTGGTATATCTCATGGATGTCTTCTAGTCCTGGTGAGTACGTCAGATCACTCTCGCAGAGCTCAGAAAAGTCGCCAAGCTCCTCCAAAATATCACCATGTGTAACTTCCCCGATTTGTAGAGTGTGACGGAAGAATTGTTCAAGGTTTCCACGGTCCTGGGGGCTTAGGGTCTTCATTACAGGCTCCCAAATATATCTGACTGGCTCCCTGGTAGTAAAGCTCCCAGGCGCATCCCAGAGACACTTGGTTGGAGAAGCCCAGTTCACATCTTCTGGCTTATCTCCCTCAGATTCGTTTGGTAACGAGGGAGAGCAGAACACGCTGTGATTTTCTACAAAATTTTCTCTGGGAATGGTCAGCCCAAGGCACATGAGCGGTTGCAGAAAATGAGCCATGAAACCTACCTGACCTTCTTCTGTGCATCTTCTTTATCTTCCGACGCAAGGCATTGAGCGTAGATCCGCAGATAGAGATCTAGAACGGTCTGAGTGAGCGAGCGTTTCGTCTTCGACTCTCCGTAGCTGATTGCCTGCAAGATCGCGAGAGAGAAATCCAAATCGTCGGTTGCGCCGATACCGAAATGTTTCCCCAAACCTACCCACTCATGGGCCTCGCTGTCTTCAAGGGGGGAGCTAAGTTTAAGGAACGGAATGGCGTTGACATCGGTCAGGAAAGTTCCACAACGGGCCAGCAAAGACGGGAATGGAACGAAGGTATTTTGCAGCTGATGTCTAGCTCCACTTGCGCAAGTAACTTCAACCTCGCGGACGAGGAGCGTGCCAGACTTTTCGGTTTCCCAAAGCTTCCTGATTTCAGGTACCTTCCAATGGGACTGTAGACGGGCAACCACCTTATCCGAACGGTGCTTGGCTAAGAAAAGCCATTCTCGCGTGAATACCCTGACCTGGACGGGACCCCTGGCACGATCCGTAAAAATCTGGACTTTTTCTTCCAAATACATACATTTATAAAGCCATTCATTCCAGGACTGCTCATAGCCGGTTGGTGTCGTGGGCGGGTCCTGGAGATACGCCGGATGAATAAAGGACACGTCAGGTTCCTCAGGCTCCGTAGTTTCGGTAGGTCGAAGTAAGTTGCCAGGCGACAGATCGCCTTCTCCTGGGAGGTACACGTATTCCTTCACCGGATACTTAGCTCGCTCCTTCTGGTCAAAAACAACAACAACATCATCCCGCTCCTTGGCACTGACTGGGCTAACCTGGTCCGTTTGATACAGATACCGGAGATGGCTGCTTGCCATCGTAACATTGAGCCCCCTTTGCTTCCAAGAGCGATGCTTATTTATGATTAAAGTCCGGACCTTTTCGAGGCTCGCGGTCTTCACTCCTAGCGTCTCGTAGAGCTTCCGGCAATCTGGATTGGCTGCCGCAGCTGATAAAATCATGGCCAAGTCGAGGTCTTCAGGGATTGGGGTGCCATTAATATCCGGAAAGAAGACAACTGGGTCTGTCGAAAGGGGCGATTGGAAGGTACCCGAGCATAGAGGCAAGAGCGGCATAACTCTAACCTTCTCCATCCAGTGTTGATCTTTGTCATCCAGCACCTGCATTATCAGCTTCGCCATTCGCGAATTCCAGTCTTCATCACGGTCATGGTAAACCTTCAACTTCCATGAAGGTTGTTTGACGAAAGCTTGCAACATAGGCATCATATCCTCCACCTGGAGATACAGCAGACCATATTCGTCGAGAATATCCAAGTCCTCCACGTTATATGCAGCGGACAGATATTTTGCCGTTGGCAGGTCAGGGACGAGTGGATTTCCATTCTTGTCGAGCTGCGTGCTATTCAATCGCCTGAGCTCAGAGATCTTATATCGACTCTGGGAGATCTCATTTCGCGAGAATACAACAGGCACCATACTAAGTGACGACCTGATGTAGGGTACAAGCCCATTCCAGAAGGGATCCAGCAAGGGACTCTTTCGGCTCGGAAGGAATCTCAACCATCCGTACCGAAGACCAGGGTGATTGCAAAGCTCCTGAACACCTTTGGCGAAGGCAACTCCAATTGCTAGACGGAGTCCAATGTTCCTCTCGGAAGTAGTGACGATGTCTTGTCGATTGGCTTGTGTGACAAAATCGGAATGAATCAAGAACTATCTTCAATGTCAGCGAACGCTCGACAAAGTCCGACTCGAAAGTCCCAGATTTGTGCAAACTCACATTAAATCCAACCTTCCGGACTGGCATAAACGCAAAAATCTCTTGCGGTTCAATAACTGGCTGGTTGTTGTCGTCAAATGGAAATGCCACAACCACTTTCGCAGTCGAGTACGCCTGTGTTTTTTCTTCCGCTTCAGTGTATGTTCGATTCTGGTTCTTTGCCAAATTCTGCGCCAGGTGCGATGTGACGTAAAATCGATGCCTTATCTTGCGCGAGGCGCTACCCTTAGATTCGATGGTGTGAAGCTCAACTGTGCTATCCAAGGCACCTTTCACCATTGTTGTTTGCCTTGACCATGTGCACTGCCCGCCCTCGTCAAAGACTGTGATCTTGATTGTCCGCAGCTTCTGCAAAAACAAGAGAACAGTTCCCTGTAGATCCCAGAGCTGTTTGATGATGTCGTCTCGCCGAGACTGTAGATTGCCTGGCTCCCCATTATCATGGAAGTAGAGAGTGGTCCTCGTCAATGGGCCCGAAAATTGCGTCTGAGGCTCAACCCAAATCGGTGTGACCATGCCCATACCTGAATCGCCCTCGCGATGCTGGAAGTAGAACGAGAGCGGGCCAGACTGTATTTGAACCTTCCAAGCAGCCATGAAAGTCGACTTGAACCCGATACCTTTCTCGCCGATATAGCCCTGTGCACCGTGCTTGGAGCTCTTACCAATGTCACAGATAGCTCTAAGGTTCTCCTCAGTAAAACCGTCTTCATTACAGTCCATGACAAGCATGTCATGATAGACGGAGAATGAAACGCATGGGTCATCGCCTGCGGATTGAGCCTCTGTGTACTGGTTGTCATCTGCATTCTGGAGCAACTCAAAGATGAAGCGTGCAGTGCTTGCGTAAAGGTTACGAGCTAGACTTGGAGCGAGAATTAGTTATGTGCAAGTGCCGAGATTGGGTATTACTATACGTGAACACTGAGGATGCGATCATGTCATCTTTCTTACGCAATGCTTCCTCAACCACGAGACGTATATCGGGCGGCATCGACGCCAGCATTTCTGCTGGGATGTGGCCATGACCGCGAGCGATCGTCTCCACTAGCTTGCGAGCTTCGTTGCGATCAAGAGTGACTGTGGTGGCCATTGGTACTTCGTCAAAGATGTCGATCAAGCATGTTATCAATGTTGTTAAACGCGACGACTTGTTATCATCGAACGCGATGGTTTGTGATGTTCTTTGGTTGTAGGCTGAAGAGATGGAGCCTTGGAGCCTGGAAGCGCTGTGGCTGTGGGAACGCGATGCATGTTCAGGGGTGCGAAACAATTGATTCGCGAAGCCCTGTCATTTTTGGCGACATTAGTATTGATCTGCGTCTTGCGTCTCACGGGTAAGCCTAGGCTAGCCATTTTAAGTGCTTGGCCATATCAGTACGAAGTAGACGATGTGAGCGGCTGAAGCCTTGAAGTGAGGGAGAGTTCAATTTTAGAAAATATCCAGGATATACCTATCCTGTTGATAGAACAAATTACCCCTTTCATGCCTCGTCAGTATACCCCCCGCACACAAAGCACAAGCTCCATTTCCCCCACACGACACACAGAGAAAATTCGGGCCGTTATTTGGAGGCGGGGTGTTGTGAAACTCGCGCCGTATGCTGCCGTCGGGTGCCGTTGGCTCTGGAGATTCAGAGCACAAATCGCATCCGGCACCAGAACACAGAATGCAGAACAACTTAGTGCTGGCACCATTCGTTGAGGAAAAGCTCATGGGAAGAGTCATTGGGTGAGGTGTGCGGAGAAAACATGTTGTGGGGTTTGGTGTAGCTGTTGCAGCAATGTTCGGCGCAGTGGTGATATTTTTATTAAAAATGGAAGCGGGTGTTAAAATGACAGAGCCGGCGGGATTATCGTCAACGGTAGTGGGGAATCCGAAAGCGGTAACGAGAGATTCGGAAGCATCGGGAGAAGCATCACTAGCAGCCGTGAAAAGAGTGGCGGAAAAGTCGGGAGAACTGATGAACGACTGCATCGGTCTAAGTTTGAGGCAAGTGACACAGCCATGATCGAAACATTTTATGCAGACAGAGATAGAACGAACGAGTTCCTTTAAACCGCAATCGTGGTGTAGGAAATTGCGAATAGATCTCGGTGAGAAGGCCGTCGATTCTGGTACATCATGCGGGATGCCATCTTTTTTCATAACACGCTCAACCGTGATCCGTTCTTGCTCATCTTCGGGAAGTGACAGGTTGAGTAACACCGTTGCTTTGCTTTGATCTTCGTTATAATCTGTTTCGAATCGAACCGCCAGCCCAACCTTCTTGTTATCCATAATCTTATCAGGTATGCTGCTATTGTTGGTCACTTTTTCACTCTCGGGGAGTGAGACGTATGAGGCGCGTACTGCCTTAGTGCATCGATGTGAGGCTGCCGTGATTACAGGGGAGTGCCGCGAGTAATTTAGAAAAATAAGGACTTTAACGACGGTTTGAGGGATGGTATGTGATATGTATTCCAGCCTTGAAGGCATGTTGGGCGATAGAATTGAGAGTGCGTTGAAACTTTGTGTCGTTCACTGGATTGCTTTGCGGAGCCTGATCGATTGTATTGGCCAAGTGCCAGGATAACGCCAACCAACGGAAGCGTGACAAGCCCGTAAGAATCCAAAGAGAACAACGCCGTCGATAGGTATAGTTAGAAGTTACAACTGGATGATCGGGGCCTATCGAGCGAGTATTTACGCGCAAATTCGATCGTGCGTTCCGATTTGCTGTCTTGCCCCGACTTTAACCCTGCAGGTTCTGGGATAGCTGTGGCTTGTGGTTGAGGACTACTATTGATCGTAGCGGGTCGAGAAAGGTCTGCTGTAGTGGCAACGCTTCCTTTCTTGATCGACGACTGGGCTGTGAAATCTTGAGCCTTTGAATCCTGGCGAAGTTTATCGCTCAACCCTAGTACCGGGCGCGGAGTATCTGAGTGCGGGATACTTGGATTGGAAAGGGTGCTTTGGTCGTTATTTTGAGGCTGTGATGGCTGTGGCGTTTGTCGAGGCGGAGGGGCCGATTTGATATTCGGAGCTAGGAAGTGAGACTGATACTGGGCAGTCTGTGGATGGCGATTCTGAGGGGCCCCCTGTGTAGCAGCTGCTACTTTTGCACGTTTGTATATGTCCTTGCAGTCGTTCCTACAAACATTACAGCACTCCCTGCAACCGTTCTTACAAGAGTCTCGAACGTCCCTGAAACAGTCTCGGGCTTCTAAGCAATGATCGCTCTGAATGCAGGCCGCAATGTAGCCACGAATATTGGGGAAGCGCATTTAGACTGAAGATGAAATGCCATCAGCAGGACGCTCAGGAAGTAGATACTCGCGTATGTAGAACTCTACCAAAGTAGTGTTTCGCCAACGAAGAGGGTTTCGCGTACTAGAAAATTGTCAGTAGAGCCTACTAAAGGGAGGCACAAACGCTAAGTAACGCCATAGCATTCATACCAATATGTTAGTACCAGGCAAGTTTGTACGACCAACAGTCGGTAGAGTGGGGAAGGGAGATGAGATACTAGCGATGAAGTTTTAACGAATTGTGGATGAGATGAGATGCCACCGATAAAGCGAGAGAGTGAACAAGTAGCATGTAGCGAGTTGTGAATGAGACGAGAGCAGAGTATTGGGGAAATGGGGCGGCAGGTTGTTGGCAAGCAGGGCTGCTCCGCGTGCCTACCCTATACTGCAGTTGGCACCTTTCAATCGAGCACGTCGGGAACTAGCGCAACACCATCTCGACTAGAAATACAAGACTTTGGTAAAACTTAGCCGATCATTTGCCCTCTAGCTAGATTCTTATCAATTTGCTAGCTCACTTGAGCGTGCACTTGGTGGTGACAACAGGGAGCTGTGTGGACTAGCAGACTTCAACTTCTGCAAAACCTCAGCGGCCATTACAACGGCTTCCTCAGGCAGGCCAGCAATTCGAGCGACCTTCAGAGCATGTGACTCCCGATTGACCCCCTTCCTCAGCCGATGCACATATGAGAACTTCCCATCAGGTTCTTCAGCAACATCATTACAGTGGCATCCCAGCTTTTCGAAATTGCTCGTCAGATCCGTCAAAGCGTGGAAATGAGTAGCGAAAAGTGTCCGGCACTGGTTGACGTGATACAAGTGATAGAGGCAGGCGTAACCGACCGCGATTCCATCTTCTGGCGTAGTCCCACGTCCAACTTCATCCATGATGACGAAAGATCGAGGCGTAGCTTCCTTGAGAATGTGTGCAGTTTCCAGCATCTCTACCATGAATGTAGATTGGTCTTTGTAGAGGTTGTCGGCTGAGCCGACGCGACTGAAGACTTTATCGACAAGTCCGATTTCTGCGTACTCGGCGGGTACAAAGGAGCCCGTCTGAGCAAGAATCGAGATGAGTGCGTTCTGGCGAAGATATGTGCTTTTGCCGGCCATGTTGGGCCCAGTGATGAGCCAGATGCGTTCATCGTCGTCAAGTAAGCAATCGTTCGGCGCAAACTTGCGACCTTGATCTTCAAGTCCAGCCTCAACGACTGGGTGTCTCCCGCCAACAATGTTGTGCGAGGTGCCAGCGTTCAGGATCGGCCTTACAAAATTGTTATCGTTGGCAAGTATCGCAAAAGCACAGGCAACGTCGAGTTCATCTAGAACAGCTGCGTTGCGCCTCAATCTGACAAGGTTACGGACAACCTCTTCACGAAGTTCGCCCAATACCCGCTGCTCCTCATTCCGAATTCGATATCGTGTTTCATCCATTTGTGCGCCTAGTTGGGTCCATTCCGGGACTTGGAAGGAGCGCGTAGACTTGCTACTACTGAGACTCTTCGGATAGTGAGCAGTAACGCGAGTGGCGTCTTTCCCTTTTACATGTGCGATATGTGCCAGGTTGGGGGTCCACTTAAGCGTTAAGCTGTCCGCGCGGAGTCTCTTCTTCAATTCCTTCTCCAGTGTAGATTTTTCTTCAATCATGGAATCTAACTTGTCGTGCAGGCGCTCGAGATTTTTACTCGCGGATCGCCTCATTATCCAAACATCATCTCTTCCATCCGTTGCGCCTTTAAAGCTTGGTGCTATCATATGAGGCTTTGGTTGGATTCGCTTCGGCAATGGCTTCAAATCTTCTTCTCCAGCCTCTCTCCCCAAGACATCTTGTGCAATGTCCACCATTTCAGCAGCTTCGTCATTTTCGATACGATGATATTCAGACAACCCTTCCTCATCAATAGCCTCCTGTATGCGTTGAGCAAGTTCGAGGGGCTGTCTTAAATCAAACCGCCTCTCCAGAGCAGGAAGGCACTTTCGACGCCTGATCTCTGTTGTAGCCTTTTTCGGGTCTATAGGAATAGATTTCCGTGAAGTTGAGTGATCCCGAAGAACGTTCACGATATCAGATGTCGTAAATATTGTTTTAGAGAGTTCCATGAGGGCATCTGCATCTCCGCGACCGACTGTGAACTTGGTGACAAGCCGAAGGGAATCAAACGTTCGTCCAAGAAGCGCAACAACATCTTGCCGTAGTTGCGAATAGTCGATCATCTCTTCTACGAGGTCTAGTCGATCGTTAATTGTGGATAATGACATGGACGGCGCAGCTACTTCAAGTTAGAATGAATGAAATGGGTACATGTTGGTTTAAGCTTACACAATCTCTGAGTCAAAAGCCTGGTGCCACTTTTCGTGACTGTCTTTTTCAGAGAATGAAGCAGGCTTCCCTCGTAGTTGTTATCTCGGATAGTGCTTCGAATTTCAAGTGCCCTCAAACTGTTCTTATCAATGCTCATGTGGTCTTCTGATTGGTGTCTCACGGGAGCTTGAAGCCGCGTTGTTGATCCAAGCAGTTGATGCTGGACATAATGGAGGAGCGAGCCTCCTGCAGCTACCTCGCCCTGTGTGAAATTTGCGGAGTCGAAATCATCAATTACATCTTCTAACATTGGTATCCAGTCCGTAATAGTTAGCGGCTGCTCTGATGGTTGCTGGAATGTGATGATGTGTCCATCCTCTTGTAGGATAGAAACCATACGGGAGTGCTCTGCTTCCTGGAAGATACTGTCCAACACCACCTCCCTTGGATTTATTCGTGCGACAGCCGAGGGCAGAGAAGCGATGTCCGTAGTTTGTGTGAGGAAATCTCCACTCGACAAGTCTATCCAAGCAAGTCCGACTTCGGTGCGTGGAAGATTGAGCACAGAGGAAACACTTCGGGTACCTGGACTCTCCTTTACAGCGGTTCCCCTTTTCAGAACCTCAGGATCAATGTGTATGCTTAGGAGGTAATTGTTCTCCCACGGATCCATGAAATTCTCGTCAATCAAAGTTCCAGGCGTGATGATGCGTGATACTCGGCGAGTGTAGGCAGGCTCCCCCCTAGCCTTTGTGGGCGCGTCATTTAAGAATTCGTCGCTAATGGCGACATGCTTATTTAAGTCTTGCACAAGGATTTTGAGATAGCGGTCTAGTTGGAAGGCAGGAAACCCAGCCTGTGCGAGTCAGGTAACTTTACGAACAGATCCCTTCTATTTTGCTTACCATGGAGACAGCAGGTCTCTTGCTGTCCCTCTGCGTTCTCCTTTTAGTCCTCTTGATATTCAAAAGGGGAGCATATTCATCGGCATGTTCAAAATACAGCTGATCACTATCATTAGGAAATTCATATATATAGAGATGGCCGTACCTCATAAAAACCCCCAACTCTAGTAAGGACTACACATTGGCTGAACTTCAGCATGTTGTTGTGTACTTGCTGCAGGAGTGGAGGATAGTCTGCTTCTTCATCGTCTTGTGGAGGCAGTCCATCGGCGCCAGTGTCAATCGCTCCTTGAGGAATGGCATTGAGATCTATCACCACCTTTCGCTTCGCGCCCCGAAATTGCGTAGATCGATGCCATTGGGGGTGTTGGGGGCGTTGGGTGGGGTTTGCTCGTAGGAAAGGGGAAGTGAGAGCTATGCTGTAGGAGCGGGGGATGTTAAGACGGTTTAGAGATGTGAAGGCCAGAACTCCGGGTCGAGCTCTACAACCTAAAAACATGATTTATGAGGGAGAAAATGGACGAGGTTTGATCCGATGGGATAGAGGAGGGAGTTGTTTGACAGCCTAATTGACGCTTGTGCGCATTGGCTCTAGCGTTGAAGTAGATGTTCATGGCGGCGTACCATGACTTGGAATCCTTCCTGATGCGCTCATGCTTGAGGAAATCCATTCAGTAATGAGTCTATTCCATCTTCTAAGGCTAGTAGATGGAAATGTTCACTATACCAAAGTAGTGTTGCATTTCTAGTAGCTGTCCTAAAACGGCTAGCGCTGGCGGGGCACTCCCGCTGCAGAACGATGATGCGCGCGCAATTCTCAGTCGATCTGTCTACTCTACATACACAGCAACGATGGCGCCTCAATTCGCGTCGATGAAGAATGATCTCATCCTCCGGACTGCAAGAGGTAGTCCTCCGCCATCTCCGGGCGTTATCTCCCACATCATGGTCTAATCAATTGCAGGAGAGAAGGTGGAGCGCCCGCCTATGTGGGTGATGCGTCAAGGTCAGCGACAGTTCTTGTCCTCGGAGGTGACTCCTGGCTGATGGCAATGCAGCTGGACGATATCTACCCGAATACCACGAAGCAAAAGGCACACACGACTTCTTCGAATGCTGTCGGTCGCCAGAAATCGCGTCGACGCTGACGCTGCAGCCCATCGAGCGGTTTGCAGGCCTCATCGACGCAGCCATTATCTTCTCAGACATCCTGGTCATACCGCAGGCCATGGGCATGGAAGTCGTTATGGTAGATAAGAAGGGCCCTCACTTTCCCACGCCGTTGAAGTCGCCGGACGACGGCCAATACAAGGAGGTCATGGAGCGGAAGGTGGACGTTGCGGAGTCGCTAGACTACGTGTACAAGGCTATAACACTGACGAGACAGAAGCTGGACGGGAGGGTTCCGCTTATAGGCTTCTGTGGCGCTCCGTGGACGCTGCTGAGCTACATGGTAGAGGGCGGAGGGAGCAAGATGTTCATCCAAGTCAAGACGTGGGTGTTCAGGTACTCGGACGAAAGCAAGGCGCTACTCCAGAAGATTGCGGAGCTCTGCGTTGAGTATCTCGCGTTACAAGTGAAGGCCGGAGCACAGGCAAGATACCTCGTCCACCTGTCTGTTCAAGCACTGACCAAAAGCAGATGGTCCAAGTCTTTGACTCGTGGGCTGGCGAGCTCTCCCCTACCTCATTCAAAGCATTTTCGCTTCCGTACCTCAAATACATCGCCGATCACCTGCCCCACAGACTTCAAGAGCTAGGTCTAGAGCGCGTTCCGATGACGGTGTTTGCGAAGGGGGCCTGGTATGCACTAGAGGACCTGTGCGATACAAACTACGATGTCATTGGCCTAGATTGGCTTCACGATCCGGCACAGGCGTACAAGATCGCGCGCGCAAAGGGCAAGACCCTCCAGGGTAACGCAGATCCAGGTGTGCTGTACGGCGGAAAGGGAGCCATCACTAGCGTAGTCAAGGAGATGGTGGAAGGTTTTGGTGGCGGTAAACAGGGGTGGATTGCAAATCTTGGTCACGGTATGCTCTGGTCGACTTCGGCATCTCAGTATTCTAATCATGTCTAGGTATAACGCCGCTCGTAAACCCCGAAGACCTGAGGTTTTTCTTCGAAGAGATACATAAGTACACATCAGCATAAGGCGTATCATAGAAGCAGGACGTCGCTGCTCTGCTGCCACAATATACTTGTTATGGGTGTACAGACGCGTCGCATCACTTGCCCTCCTCCCCAATGTCCTCGTTCCTAGCGAACAGTCAGTCGATGTTGCGCACGTTATTTTTTGTTGGGACACCAACCAGTCTCCAGGCTTCTCCTTGATGAACTTCTTCATCAGCTCCTGGCACTTGTCGTTCTGCAGCACGACGACCTCGATGCCTTTCTGCTTCAATAATTCCTCGCCCCCCACGAAGGTCTTGTTCTCTCCTATAGAAGGTCAATTTCGACCGTCGCCCAAGCCCCAAGACTTCTCCACTGCGACATACCAATGACTACGCGTTTCACCTTGTACATGATACAAGCTCCAGTGCACATATCACATGGCGAGAGAGTTGTGTACATTGTGGCACCACGGTAAGCGGACGCCGGTAGTCGGCCGGCGTTCTCCAAGGCGGATATCTCAGCCTGGGAACACATGTCAGAAAGGCTGCCACATATCACTCCCTCCCCCGGCGAACAGCTTCGTGACGTGTGCAATGTGCAAAGTGCCTTAGGCAGATGCAGTGGGGCGTAGTAGGGCGAAGTTGATCCCCCTGCACCTGGGCTGAGATTGCTTCGCAGCTAGCTGGTTGCACTGAGATATGCGGCCGGAGGCGGAAGATTGCAACTCACATGGAGTGTGGCACTGCTGTTCTGGATGCGCATGTTGTGGCCCTGCCCAAGCACTTTGCCGTCAGCTGAGACCAGACATGCCCCAATCGGGACGCCACCCTCTTCACTTCCTCTGGTGGCTTCTGCGAGCGCGACCCGGAACCCCGCGTCGGTCTCGAGTGTCTGCGATTGTGAGGACCAGAGAGGCATGGCGAGCACAGAATAAGAGTCGAGAGTGGGCAGGGGAGCAGACTCGTCCTCGGCAATCTAAAACTTCAGCGATCTCGAAATGTGTGTTGTGACTTTTGCCCCTCTGATTGGCCGAGGCGCTAGGCCGGGGCCCTAGCTGCGCTCTCTAATTCACGAATGCGCTCCAGAAACAAGCAGCACGCCGTCCTTTCTCGCCAGCCCGCACGCAGGAGAAACTGCCCGGTACATTCGTTGGCGGCTGTTGCGAGCTCCTTGCCACACGCGCTGTTTGCCCATTCACGCAAGGCTGAAATTGCCAGGCTCCCGTTGCAGTTGCCTTCCAGCCTAGAAATCCACAGAATCGCGGAGAACACCCGGAAAGGCTTGGCGATTGTTGATCCTCAAGAAACTCAGAAAATCCCCAAAGCTTTGTCTTTCTCCAGCTCCCACACGCACGCCCACCTGCAATCAATTCACTCGAGTACGCCTTCACCCCTCTCCCGCGCCCCTCTCGACCGTCTCTCTGCAGCTGCAAATATCGACGGCGAGTCTCGGTAAGCCCTCCCATTCCTGTCAGCCCGCTGCCTCCACCGCCGCCTCTACGCCGCAAGACAAAGCCGGAACCCAAGTCGCTCTCACACAAACGTTCTCAGATCACGCAACGACTGACTCGACTCCAGAAAAGTAGCACCCGTAACTCGGCCCTCTCTATATACCCAACTTTTTGTCTACCCACCCCACCAACCCCTCCTCTAGCCTCTCGTCGCGACCATGGTCAAGGACACGAAGTTTTACGAGATTCTTGGAGTATGTACCTTCTTCACCCTGGTTCTGAGGGCCATTGCTAATCAAACTAGGTACCGCCAGATGCGACAGAGGCGCAGCTGAAGTCGGCGTACAAGAAAGGAGCGCTAAAACACCATCCCGGTACGTTCGCGAGCCTTCTCCACAAGGTTGAGAGTTATCTAACCCCGCCCAGATAAGAATGCGCACAACCCAGACGCCTCGGAAAAGTTCAAGGATCTCTCACACGCATACGAAGTCCTCTCCGATCCTCAGAAGAGAAATATCTATGACCAATATGGCGAGGAAGGCCTCGAACAGGGCGGAGCCGGAGGTGGCATGGCTGCTGAAGATCTGTTTGCGCAGTTCTTCGGCGGCGGCGGAGGCCCCTTTGGCGGCATGTTCGGTGGCGGCGGCGGCGGCATGAGGGAGACTGGCCCAAAGAAGGCCCGCACCATCTCCCACGTGCACAAGGTCTCCCTCGAAGATATCTACCGCGGAAAAATTTCGAAGCTCGCTCTCCAAAAGTCGGTCATATGCCCCAAGTGCGAAGGCAGAGGTGGCAAGGAAGGCGCAGTCAAGAAGTGCGCTGGATGCGATGGCCGTGGCATGAAGCACATGATGCGCCAGATGGGACCCATGATTCAGCGCTTCCAGACTGTGTGCCCCGACTGCCAGGGCGAAGGCGAGATCATCCGCGACCGCGATAGGTGCAAGCAGTGCAACGGCAAGAAGACCATCATTGAGCGTAAGGTCCTCCACGTCCACGTTGACCGCGGTGTCAAGTCTGGCCACAAGATCGAGTTCCGAGGCGAGGGAGACCAGCTCCCAGGTGTTGAACCTGGTGACGTCGTATTTGAGATTGAGCAAAAGCCGCACTCCCGCTTCCAACGGAAAGATGACGATCTCTTCTATCACGCAGAGATCGATCTGCTGACAGCGCTTGCGGGTGGTCAGATCCACATCGAGCACCTTGACGAGCGGTGGATCACCGTTGACATCGTCCCTGGCGAATGCATCAGCCCAGGTATGTTGGACGATTCCTTCCCAAGAGAAACTTGACTAACAAAATGCAGGTGAGGTCAAGGTTATCCGTGAACAGGGCATGCCCTCCTTCCGCCACCACGATCATGGCAATTTATATATCCAGTTCGACGTCAAGTTCCCCGAGAAGCTCACCGGTCCTGACGAAGGTCCGATGACCCCAGAGCAGATCCAGGCTCTCGAGGCTGTGCTTCCCGCGCGAAAGGTCCCTGCCTCGCTCCCTCCACCAGACGCTATGACAGAAGACTTCACATTAGACAACGTGGATCCCACGAGAGAGCAAGCCCGCGCACGAGGAATGGCTGGCATGGATGACGAGGATGATGACATGCATCCGGGTGCTGAACGGGTGCAGTGCGCCTCGCAGTAAGCATATCATGAGGGGATGGGAGATACGAGTCACGAACCATTACTACATGAGGACACGACGCAATGCCGAGGCCAAAGGTATTGAGAGAAGAGCTGGCTTCGGCGTCGATTGCATTGTGGGTGTTTAGGCAAATCGAAGCCCAACACATGCATGGGTAACAGCGAGTCCGCCAGCAAGCTTCACTGCATTTTCCTTTTCTTGGGTCTTTTCCTCTGCGTCTTTCTCACTTGCTTACCATAGACCGGTGGCGGGCGGGATTTGCACGGCTTCATGTTCCTTTATCAACATTTCTTTGTTCTCTTTTCTAATTTTGCGCTCCAACTATATGTGGTGGTCACACCTCGCTGGAAGCCGGCCATCATTATCGTGCTCAAGAGGGGAGGCGTTTGAAGATAGGGTGGTGGGCTTGCACGACTGGAGCAAGTAAGCAAGAAGACGTATGGAATGGGATCGGGTAGAAAATGAGTTGTGTAATTCATCGGCGCTGTCATAGATGTGATTCTTCACGTGATGCCTCTCTGCACCGGGTATTTAAACCCCACCAGTCGTGCCGCCAGGTCTCTTCACACATGCTGGTTTTGCCTTGCTCCTTCAAAAAAAGTATTGGAGGCGATCATAGGATTAAAGCTTTCCTCTCTATCATCATGTTCGTCAACCCAACATATGGAGGTGCTAGTCGCATGGGATGTGTCTCCCTAGACACATGCACGTGTGCTGCCTGTATTGATGGATGGAGATGGTGAGTAGTAACGCTGAGTGCTGCTCATGACCACTGTGCGTATTCTCTCCCCACCCTCTTCCCCAACACACACACATACCTGTCCTATCCAGGATCAAGATGACTCGCCGGTGTTCTTAGTTTTTATCGCGTGTGAACCCCGTGCTCTTTCTTTCTTTCTCAGTCTGTGCATATCGTGTGGACGATGAAAGTCGAGGGGCGGTTGAATGCAGTGGAGGTAACATGTTGTCCATCATTTACATACTCTCTACCTACCCATTTCAACCCCCCCGCCTCGGTCCAGCACCCTCTCTCCTCATCTATACAGAGGCCCTTCCTCCGCGCTGTGCTCATTCTATTTCCTCACCCTCCTTCCTCTACGAAAATCAGCGTGGGGCTGGCTTCTCAAAACACTACGAGGCGTGGACCTAGGGGAGTGTAGATTCGAGATGCCGACAATCCCTGTTGGGGATGGTATTCGGGGCCTTGGAAACTCTTCGCCGATCCTGCTATGGATCTGCGTGCGCCGGCGGGCGCCGCAGGAGTGGGATCAAGAAGCAGAAGATGGCGGAGATGGACATGGCGAGTATCAGGCCCGATTGCTGTCCATCTCCATGCATTACTTATCCCGTGTCTGGGGCTGCGCTGGGGCACGTGGATTGTTGCTTGCTGTGCTCCGATGTCGGCTTTCTGGAGGAGTATGTATATAAGCCACGGCTTTGCCTCTGCCCTTTTTTGTCTCTACATCTTCGGTGCTACCTGGGGTTTCTAAAACGTTCAGTCAACGCGTTATGCGGTGGCTGCAACGTAAATCGCCATACTATATGGGAGGATTGTGTGGGGGATTGAAAAGCTGCTGCAAACACTCGGAATTAAAAAGGTCCGGTCGACTGATTGTTGGCCTTCGCAATTATGGGGTTGGGTTCGATTGAGGGTCTGACACATGTAGCATGCGAAGATGGCGAGTATAAAGATGAGCATTTTTGAAGGGTGGGTGGATGTGGGGTTGATTATCAGGGCATGATGAGAGTCGCCGCTTTCCTCCTCCTGCGGATTACATCTCTCACTACTTGGCTTTCGAACCTGCGGGCGATCTCTCTTCTTCTTGTACGTGAAAGATTTCTTCACCGCCTTCCGGTATTGCGGTTCTGGGGAATATATATATCACCCCGCCTCTCTTTACTCTGCATCTGCCACGGCTTCCCAGTTTCTCTAAAATCTGCTATGTTTAGCCCAGATAAGAATTTAAAAATATTATTCCAAAGCATATGATGGTTTTGGATTTGTGGCTATTTTCAAGTGTAGACGCTGATGTCCAATACATTGGTATTTTTTATGTGGGTACAGGAAGGCGCGCATGTGGGTGAGGAGAAATTGCATTGGTAGTCTTGAGATGGATGATGGACGCGAATGTTGATGGTCAACAGCAGTACAAAAGGACGAGTATCAATCACTCTTAGTAAATCTCACATTACTTACATTGACTTCTGTACTTTCTCACGCGTTCATCCGCCTTTAAGATGCTTTATTTCCATTATTTATAAGGGATGTCTGGACTCCTAATTCCCTTCTTCTTATTCCACCAGATATAAGGGATTTCCTGCCTTTTCTAAAAGACGCCTATTCCAGCCTATGTAGCAGTTTAAAAAGGGACGTTGGAATCTTCTATGGTGGGAGAGAGTGCGTGGGACTAAAAGTGTACACAGCACACAATATGGACTGGGCGCTTTGAAGATGTGGTAGAGACACATGCTAGGTAAGAAAGTGAATATTAGTGCTGACATATGCGCAGCATATCACTTCTCGTTCTACACTTTGTGAGTTTTTTTTCTCTTCATTCTAGATGTCTACATAAACGCCTGAATCTTTCTCCTTGTGACATCTAAATCCCATGTTGTTTCAACTCTGCTAGGACAGATAGCGAGCTTGCTGTAAATTTAAAGTGACATTATGTTGCGATCCATGCTGGAGGGTGTGCGTATTAGCATAACGATAGCGCCTGCCGGTTATTTATAATTGCCTATATAAGCATCAATAATTCTCACTTTGATCTACCTTGGTCTACGAGCTATTTCGGCCTCCAAAATATATTTCAGCAAGCACCGCATGTTGAGATTGAAAACCGCCGACTTCTCTACCTTATGTTGCGACGAGCTCGCTGTCGACTAAAATTGACGAAGAGATGGCCTATGTGTACGGAAATTTTGGATTGCGGTTGCAGTTGAGCATCGATAATATCTCACCCGTTTTGACTTCACTATTCTAAAGCTCCTTGTTCAACCGTGCTACTTTTGTAAGGTACCTCTTGTCACGCTGGCGTAGAAAGTATATAAACAATCAGCCTTTCTCTTCTTGCTATAAGATGCCACTTTTGTTTTCGCGACGACCAGACTCGCTCGTAAAATCTTTAGATCAAAGCTAGTCTAGCCTGATGTAGGTATATAAAGGCTCACACAACCTCGAATCTCCCCAAAGACTGTCGGTGAAGCAATTCAATGGCGGCGGAATTAGGAGCACAAACGATTAATGTCTCCTTTCTATTATACTGAAATTTGCGAGGAGACCCCTGAGCGACTCACGATATAAACCAATGTCTGTTTTTGGCATTGCTTTTCGCGGAGAACTTAAGACAAGTACAAAACAAGATGTGATAGTGATAGTGAGACTAGGATTGTTGTTCTAGCCGTCATCTTCAATATTTAGTGATTAGTATCTTCGGCCATCTCCGTAATGTCCTCCCACAAGTCTAGATAACCTTTCCGTACTTCTCTCATCTATAGCCTCTAGCGCACAATAATATAAAAACATCTTTAGAACCTAGCTCAATGTTACTGATGTGTGCATGTATAGGCCTCAAAGTCCTTCTCTACAGCTCCACAGACTCGGCTTCGGGGGAGGGGGTTGAAGGGAATGATGACTGGTGTAAAGATGCTCTCCTTTCCCATACAACGAGTCTCTACTCATAATTCCGTCGCATATTTCAATTGATATCTCGCGAAGCAAGCTACTAGAGCTTATGTATATCCTCCACTCCCGGGGTTGCTAGGCTGCTTTCCCCCCTTTACGCAAAGTCCTTGCAAATCTAAAAAAACGATATGAGAGCAAAATGTGCCGACATTCCTACTAGACTTCTGAATTTTGAGTTTGTTTTGGAATCAAATTGGCCCTGAGAAACATTATATCGCTTTCGGATGGGACTACTTTCTGATATAGTGTAGATCCTCCAAGTTTCTTCTTGTTTCTGTTTGACAGAGGAATACTCACTCACTACTAGGTCTCAGTGTTAGCCACAATCTTTTTCTCAAATTCCGAACTTCATCTAGCCAGTATCATCCCTCCGAATCTCACCTCGCATTGTTTACCACTGCTTCACTTTGCACGCCCGAGCTTATTGTATGTTCAATTACGCTTACTACAACTTCGCACGATGGATTCTCAAGGCCAAGAGCTAACATGGGATGTGGAGAATGAACTTTTGGAACAAGCCGAACATGCTCATATATTGTAGCATCTATTGGCTTCCAACAAGAAATAGAAATTTTACTTGTTATGATCTTCGGTTTCATAAAGGAGGACCACGAGTGTGCGGAGCTAGGAGGATTATGGGAGTTTTATATACATCGGGAGGTGGGTAAGAAGATTGGTGAGCGGATTGAGGCATGATTGGCTCCTCTATTCCCGTGAGACTAGACAAGTATATATATATATATATATATATCCCTGCACGCTCTAATCGACTGCCCTTTCTTCTTTACTCTACATCCATACGTATTTATAATTAAAAGTTTCAATATTGAAGATGTGATTGCCTCCCCTGGGAACAAAAATGACCCAGATGCACTTGACGAAGCCTTGACGCGACCCGGACGCATCGACGAGTCCGTGTTCTTCGAAATTATGAATAAGCTTGCTGCTACTAGCATGTTCGTGTGCATAATTGGTCATACGGCCTTTACGACAGGCAACTACGGCCCTGATCAAAGCGCATATAAGGCAGCCGAATTTTCTAGAAAATTTCCTGCCAATGTCTTCACGCCCGCCTAAGTTCAGAACTTCTTGCAGTATTGCCGCGGCGATCCCGACAAATAGGGTATGATGGTATCCCTTATCTTTACTCCATTTTGAAAATTTCCGTGCACGTCGAAACATACTGATTTACCAATTTGTAGGGCTTACTCGCTCTAGTGCAGCAAAGCTTCTAGAAGGTATCTCATGACTAGGATAGATTAAATTAGTTTTTTTTTCTACACATGGTTGGTTACTTGTTCCACTTTAGGTTATAATATGCGGTGATTGTTCAATTCAACCTAGGAGGCGCAATTCATCCCTCCATCCCATGCTTGGGACCTCAGCCTAACATTTTCTTACCCTTGATCTAGATCCCAATATACAGATCCAACTTCCAGGCCCCAACACCCGAAATTAGTAACGCGCGTCACACCCTCGTCCATCCATCCAGCCAAGCTCAAATCCACAAACGAACCAATCACACAAAACCGTCCCTGTATGCAATGCAATGCAGCGGAAAAGTCCAGAAACAGGCGACGTCTAAGCTTGACACCGGGTATATTGCCATTTTTGCAGAATAAATACATTACAGGATGCGAGAAGAGAATTCAGATACCGTAGCCCGCCTGCGCCGAGGATAAAGCATCCATAACGTTTTACAGACACTGGTAGTAGTACGGCGGTGAGACGCCCTTGCACGTGAAACCCGACTGTAGTGGAAGATGTGCGTTAGTACGCGCGAGAGGCTAGGGAAAGAGGGTTTGGGATAGGGTGGGAGGAGAGGAGATATACGTACTTCGCACACTGTGCAGCCCTTCCAATCGTTGCCGCCACACTGGTCCCAATGCTTTTGTCTACACCCTCCACCATTGCCGGGTGTGCTTGTAGGCTTTTGGCTTGATGTTCGCGCGGGCGACGAACTGGCTCGTGTTGTAAGTGTAGGTCTTCGCGTCGTAGGCGTTGGTTCGTTTGGTTCTGTGGAAGTGCGACGGATGGTAGTTGAAGACTTCTTCGTTGTAGTTTTGGGAGGTGTGGGTGGTTTAGAGGGACGAGGAGGATTGGTTGTTCCCTTTGTCGGCGTCTCCTCTCTACTACCGTCGCAGTATATAGTTATTCCATTTAGAGCCATCTCTTTTAGCACGGTGCTCATTCCATTTGTTCCTGGACCATTGCATAATGTAGTGTTGGCTTGCGCTGGAGTCAGCGGAGTGGGGTACTCGATGTGGAAGACGGGTTTGTCGGAGGCGAGGAAGCTGTCGTAGGCGGTGCATTCGTTGAGTTGTGCGCACTGCTCGTTCACAGCAAAGTCCATGATTGGTGCTACTGTGGGCAGAATATCCAAGCTGTTCTTGAGCCCTATTTTCATGCCATAGCTTGCAGCTGTTTTTTGAAGCCATTGCATGTAGTTGATTAGATCGTTTTTCTGTAGGTTAAGACCGTTGTCGTTTTGCTGAGGAAAGTTAGCATGCATCCTAAATATGTAATTACTCGTTCGTGAGAGTGAGAAGATATGTCAGAGAATAGACAATACTCCCTCCCGTTCATGAGAAGATGGGGATTCATACATAGCCGTCTATTGGTAAGTTAGCGGGCAAGTTCGAAAATTGGAAGAACATCGCATCATGCTCTACAAAGACGCCAAAATACAATTTAAGGAGACATACCTGTGTTATCTGGATCTATCGCATCGCATCCCTTGTCCGCGCCGATCTTTATTCGCTTCGCCATAATATCTCTAATTTTCGTGCTTCCCGTCCGTATCCACTTCTCATTCGGCCACTCGGGCAGAACCTTTCCAAGATCAGCAGCAGGAAAGTCTTTCACATCATCTCTCCAGTCCTCCCATGTGCCGGCGCTGAAGTAGCAGATCACTATCTTTCCTGAATCCTTCAATGCTTTGATCGTTGCAGCGTCGTTGTCGAATAGGTCTACATCCCACACTGGCGCATCGATAGGCGGAAGAGGCGATTTTGACGTATCGGGTGTGCCAGTGAGGATGATCTGGAATTTTTGGCCCCTCGAAAAGCTGACTTGTGCTAGCACTGGACCGGCGAGAAGCCCGGCGCAAAAGATCCACGACAACATGGTGAATAAGGACCCTATCATGTCCGAGAACAGTCTAAATGAGTGAGATGGGAGCTTGAGTGAGCAGTTGCTAGGTCCCAGGGAACGAAAGAGGAAAGGTATGTGAGTGAGATGCAAGAGCCATGCGGCGAAATGTGGCAGGCCAGATGATCTTCAAAAACAATATTTTCAGCATATTCCAGGCGCGACGAGCTAATAATGTGGCGAGAGGACGTTTTGGTTTACGTATAGTAGTTGACGAAGTGCATTGCGGAGAGATTAACCGTGTCGACATGTTCAAGTCTTAGGGATGTTCGTCTTCGTCCATATTGCCATGAAAATTGCCTTTCGTAGCCGAGCCAACCACGGCGGCCAGGAATAAATGTAATGAAGATTTGGTCACACCCGGGCCTCATTCTGATGCTCAGTGCCACAGTCAATATCCGTAGCCGGCAGCCACAGTGCGTCACCACACAGGCAAGCGACATGGCGAACAGAACGTGAAATAGCTGCTTTGATTGTCTGTGAACGAGTTCGCTTCATGAGCAGACTCCGAAATAATCTTACCAAATGGTGTGATTCCTGAAGATCGTTAATGGTTCCTGAAAGGAGATTTATGGATCTGCTGCTAACGTTAGTTGTGCATGCCCGGCAGATGGATGCATTGCGGGGAAAAGCTTATACGTGCTATGCTCACAGCCATAGTCAAGGGTTTTAGCGGGAGATCGACTGCTGCTGGTGGTCGAAGGAGAGTGTTCTAGACGGCGGTTTCATTTAGCCGCCAATATACAACACTCCACATAAACAAGGCACTTTGGCGAATTCCATATTTGTCAAAAGAGCACTGATATTTTTTGATGAACCTTGAAGAAACTGAGCTTCGGAAATTCTGCATCGCCGGCGCCGTTGGTGTTGGGGGTTACTCCACCAATTAACCAAGGTGTAGATGACAACACTGCAAGGGTAAATGGAAGCAGAAACTCACATTTCCTCAATGTACTACCAAGGCTTGGGGCTAGATGCCTCCTTTCTGCGTCGTGAGCTTCGTCATCGGGATGAGGCGTATGCGGCTCATTCGGTGTTCTCTATCACCAGTTCCCTATCATTTGTAGAGTATCTGTACTCCACGTTTTTAATCTGCCAGTGAGATCAAACCGGGCTCCATCAGATCGAAGATCCCCGGGTTGAGCGACGCCTTATCATGCTGAATAGGACTAGAGATAAGGATACCAGTAAGAGCCTCCTGGGTTGAGCACTTCACACTCGCACGGTCTCGTCCCAGGACGAGAAGTGAATTCACCCCAGACGCGGGCATAGAAGGCTTCGTGTACGAGCCGATAAATGTGGCCGGCTATTCGTATTGATGAAGTCGTCGACTTGCAATATGAGCGTCGTGGAGCGGGTTGAAAAGCTAGTCTCTTCAAGGGAGACAGCACTGCTAGGGAGATCGATGTCCAAATAAGGGAAGCGTCCCGGTAGGCCTAAACAGCAGAGTTCCCGAAAGCGGAAGCGTAAGCATAGATATTTGATTGGATGCCAGTACTATAATCCAGATCAGTCATCTCACTTTATAGTACTAGAAGAGAGTCACCATGACTTGGCTTCACGAACTACACGTGGTCACGAAAACGGTCAGCTGCGAGAGTACAGACGTGTTCATGTATGCGCTTCATGCTATCAGTCTGGGCGGCAGTGCCAGTAATGTCGCATGTCTAGCACAAAGCGCACTCTAGCAGTACAGTGAGGTTCAGTAGGGCAGATTGCTTCTTCTTCCCCTCTTAATAACTTGAATTGCCGACCCTGGAATTATACTCTCAGAGGTGAGAGTATGCTCAGTTGTAACCAAGGAAATTTGAATGTACGAAGTGGTCCAATTCGCTTGATACTTTATACTCAGACATCATGAGGTTTCGATGCTCTGACTTCTCTGCCGGTAGGCCTTCTCAATATATTTTACAATTCCCAATTTACAAATAGTGTGGGTTGGCGATCGAGCGATTATTTCGGTAATACCTCCACTTCCGCCCCGTTAGAAGGAGAGAACAGGATGAGATGAGATAATTAGTCGATTTCTGGCAGACGCAGAAAGAGGGCGAAATGAAGCTATAGTAAAGTCCGTTATCGATAAGGTCACGTGGGAGCGGGCTAATCTGATCTGGTACCAAGTCAACTTTTTCTGTGCAGCCATCCTCGCTCAGACGTGCTCCTCTTCGCGCTCCTCCATTCTATTCCTGTGCACTCGTTCTCTTCATGCAGTTCAGATGGACTTCCTATTGGTCGCCATAAAACGACGTGAAAAACGATTGCGCAGCGCCGCCCACCTCTGCCCACCCTGATGCTCGCTCTACTGGGACCCCGAAGTCTTCACCGTCCTCTCCACTCACTACGTACGCGCTCATTAACCACCCGTCATAAGCGAATACCGGCCTACAAAACTACATGGGATCCCTCGACACACTTATCTTTGCACCCAAAAGATTCGTCCATCCAGCGAAGACCCGACAGTCAAAATGCGGCGGAGAATTCTGCCCGCAAAGCTGAGCGCGAGCGACTGCGTGATGCTCATCTGTCGCAATCAACCGTCCTCATTACACGATATCACTCTCTAGACGCTCACGCGTACCACGCGATAAAGCGACTTAATCACTTCATCGGGCTCGCCAATACTAAACGAAACGATAGCAATCTGCGCGTCGAACTGTGGAGAGCGTATTCATTAGCTAAATACCACTCGCGCAACCTCCCTTCTCTTATTCCAGACAAATCCTGGGAGATTCTCTGGGCGACACAATCCGTAACCTCTCTCGATAATCCGTCAAGAGAATTACATCTGGAGGAGATCTACCGCGACATGCGTTCGGCGGGGAAGTCTCCAACTGTGGGGCAACGGACTCAATATCTCGAGAGCATGTTTCTGAACGGGGATGAAGAGCTGGCTTTGAAGGAATGGGAATACGACCATGAGCGGACTGACGCTGGCTCGCGACAAGACTACAAACCTGAGCATCTCGAAGTCGGAGCGAGGATGCACGCACTTGCAGGCAATGCGGATCGAGCGAGAGGCATCATGGAAGACCTCTTCGACTTATGGCCCACATGGGACCCCTCCATTATGCTGGCTGTCTTCCGGGCACACACGTCACTGGAATCGGAGAAGCACCATGACATGGCGAAGGCGATATACCTCAAAATGAAAAAACATCTCGGGAAGAAGGCAACTCTAGAAGACTACGACGCGTGGCTTGTAGGGTTTCTAGAAGCCCGGCATCTTCGATATGCCAAGCAGGTCTTCAGGGACATGGTTGAAGATGGTCACCTCGCCCGCGACCTCTCACCTCAAGAAGTAGAGAAGGTTCTCCGAAGGCTCCATCTTCTATACCGCCTCGGAACCGACATCGAGAAGATGACTAGCATTGCACTCCATGCAATTTCTATTCTGCCTCAAGTGTGGCACTCCGAGCTCTTCGGACATTGGATGCAAGCGGCTACCGTCAAGCAGGCTCCAGAAGCGGCTACCCAAATCCTGGAAATGATGTTCACACGGGGAAACGTACCGCAGACTTTTCACTTCAATCTTCTGCTGAGGAACCTACTCCGAACGAAAGATAAGGGACGCGAACTGAAAGCTGAGAATATTAGCTGGCACATGATTGAGGTGTCTCGAAGGACGTCTGTAAAGAAAAGGAAGGCCGACTTTGAGTCGCACGCCAACGTCATTAATAAGATCCCATATCCACCTGCATCACGGGTGACAGATATGGACGTTTTTTCTGAGAAACTACAACGGGCGAAGGAAATAGGGACAAGCGCCGATGGACCACGAAAAGTACCTCCAGCCGACATAACCACATTTGCCCTTGCCATGCGTCATCATGCCAATCATCTGCAATGGGAACACGTTGACTTCCTAGCAAGACGAATGAATGAGTTAGAGCTCCTACCTAATTCCACAATCCTTAACGTCCTGATGGAAAATCAAATCCGACAAGGGAAATACAGTCGCGCCTGGGAGATTTATAAGTCTTTCACCAATGTACCAGAAGGTACTCGTGGGGTGTTCCCGGATGGAGCAAATTTCAGGTGTCTGTGGTTGGCACTTCGGCTTGCACTTGGCGACCACGAAACCCGAAATGATAGCACGCTTCCCACTCCCCGACAACTTCTGGCTGAGACCATTCAGTGGTGGGGGATGACTCGCAGCAGGTGGGATGCAGAGCGGTTCCGAATCGGCCTGGCTGCTGGAGATCATGGTGCTGTCACCGGCTTAATGATGCATTGCTTCAGTTACACCAAAGACCTTCCAGGATCACTTGTCGCATTGCACGCACTAAGGAAGAAAGTTGACATCTTCCCATCTGGAAAGGCAGCCGATGTCCTGCAGAAGCATGTAGCTTGGGTCGACCTGAGCCGAGGAACGGCTGAGGTTCGGGCACAACACTCTCATAGTGGTGTGTTTGCAAAAAGGGTGGAGAAGATGGGTCGCGTCTATCACATCCTCATGCAGAACCGATTCAAGAGGATGAACATCACAGGCGACCAGTTCGCCTTCATGAACAAAACAGAGGTTGGCGACCTGGAATTGAATTTGTTATCCGAGTTTATCCGCGTCATGATGAAACGACAATATCCCGCAGAAGATGTCGAGGCTATGATTGACGAGGCGAGGAAGGATATCGGGCTTCCTGATCTCTCGACAGGAGATATGGACGCTTTTAGCGTTGCTTGATGCCTACCACACTACTTTAATGTTGATTTCTCGACGCATTGTATTGTCTTTTCTATTCATCTCAATCCTTCTTGTTTATATTTCATGTCTTATGTCGCATTCTTGTCCAGGACCAGGGTCACCTCCGGCGTCATTGTGCAAAAGTGTAAGGCATTTAGATGGAAGCGCTGTAAATTGTGTATATAACTACCTTGAAGATACCCCAACCTTTACTCCAAGCCTAGGATAGGCGATGTACCAAATATCAACTCCAGAGAACCAATGACCCTTTCCGTCCTTTTGTACCATCCATATCTTAGCCCATCCTACCCTCGATTCATCCCTTACAACCCCAAAGGATTATTTGCTGTCCCCTTTCTCGGTGTTCTGCCCGGCCTTGACGACATAGCCGCCTTTGCGCCACCCTGGCTGCTTGCGAGTCCCAGAGGATTCTTGTTGGTGCCAGCTCGAGCGCCCGATGCACCTGTGACGTCCTTGACTGAGTTTCCGTATTCGCGGACTGCGTCGCCCCAGCCTCGAGACGTGTTTGTGATGCTAGGTTATGATCAATATTTCAATCGATAGACAGCGTAGCACCGGTTGCTCACCTCGCGCCCGCGCCCTTTCCGGCTCCAGCTACGCCATTGCCAGCTGCGGTTACAATGGCGCCTGCGAAGTTTCCAACGCCTGCGGCGGCGGCACCAGTAGTGCGCGCGATCCAACCTTGTTGCTGCGGTGGCATGTTTACTTCTGATGTGGATGTTGTTATGGTATTATAAACTGTGGATTTCGAGGCAGATGTCGAGATCTGGGTGCAAGAAAGTTGGCGAAGTCCATCGATGGCGGTGATGATGTCAGGCGTGGCTTACTTTTGCGCCTAACCGGATGAATTTAAGGTTGCATTAGCCCAGAGCTCGGCCCGGGCAACTTCATCAACCGTCAAACGTTCGGATGTTCTGTTCGCGAATCCAGGGTCCTCACAACGGCCACATAAACGTTTCCGCACCGCATCTTTCTTTACTCTTTCTTGTTATATCCTCTCTAGTTCTGTTTCTCGGTTCTCTATATTTGAATTACTGTCCTGGGAGTGTGCTGCGCGTAGCGAGTTGCGAGTTGCGAGAACGCGAGCGACCTGCGCAGGTTCACCACCACCACCACTTCACACCGACCACCATCAGCACCATGAGCGCCTTTCACTCCAGACGACGCTAATAGAATAATTTCAGCTCAACTTGTAAGTACTGCCTTTTCTTGATTCTGCGCAACCACACAACGCCGCCGTCAACAACCACCCGCGTCGACATGCCAGCTTGAATCCCCCACAATGCATCGCCTAAAGCGGTCGAAGACCGACGTGACAGACCTAGTTGAAGACGACAAAACGCTCACTAGGCGACGGAAATTTTCTTTGCCTAAGCTAACAACCATAGGATCGAGGAAGCGGTCGCCGCGCCCTTCTTTGAACAAGCGCAACATCTCAGCACCGATCCTCAATCCCCGCGAGCCTATAGTCGTAAATTCGCCTACCTTTTGGCTAGGATCCGTCACCCCGCCCCCGGACGTTCAATCGTCGTACTCAAGCCCCGGTCCAGAGCGCATCTTTATACCTCTCGTTCATCGCCACGGATATTCCGTCTCGGATCCTACGCAGAGTCGTTCCCCTCGGCGATTTCCACCTCCGCTCCCGGTCGCAAGAAGCTTTGAAGGGCGTGGCAGTGGGCAGGACGGCACTCTAGAGAGCATCCCGGAGTCGCCATTTGAGTTTGGGGAAATAACGCACGTTGTGAACAAGTTGAAGTCGCAGGCTCTTGTAGATCGTCTCGCAAGCATGGAGTCAGCTCGCCTACAACCGCCCAATGTGGGTACCAAGATTCGCGCCATAGAGCAGGCGAAGGAAATGGAGATTTTGGTTGCAGAGAGGGCAAAGCGCAGTGGGGACGAGCCTCCGCCGTACGACTTCTTCGAGCTAATCGGGAAGGGTGCGTATGGACGAGTTTTTAAAGGGTACGTTCGATTGTGGTCGAGGCCTCGATGTAGTTAACGGGAGCACAGCTTGAATCGCACCACCAAAGGCCTGGTCGCTATCAAGATCATTGATATCGACAAGGTCGATTATGAGGAAATGACCACAAAAAATCTGTCAGAAACTCTAAAAGAGATCAATATCCTTCAACAGGTGAGGGATAGTAAGGCACGGCCATATGTGAACATTATAGAACAGGCCATGTCAGTCCACAACGAGCTCTGGATCATTAGCGAATATGCAAGCGGTGGCAGCGTCAACACTCTCATGAAGCCGTCCATGTCCCTTCCGAACCCAGGACTAGAAGAGAGGTTCATAATCCCGATCGCACGTGAGCTGGCGCTAGGGCTGAAATTCATTCACGAGGCTGGGGTTTTGCATCGAGATCTCAAATGTATGCGGCTTCATGAGCATATACAAGTTTTGAGATTTATCGCTAATTAATTATAGGCAACAATGTTTTGATCAATGAAGATGGCCGGGTGCAGCTGTGTGACTTCGGTGTATCTGGAACTCTAGAACCCGAAATTGCGAAGCGATCGACAATTGTCGGAACCCCGTACTGGATGGCCCCGGAGTTGCAAAAAGAATGGGTCAAGGATGCAGACCCTAATAGCAGAGTCCAGCCCAACGAAATTCTATATGGATCTGAAGTCGACATATGGGCCTATGGTTGCACGGTCTTTGAAATGGCAACCGGATTCCCGCCTTTCCACAGAACTGTTCAGTGGGAATTGCCTCAGACAGGAATTCCCCAACTCGAAGACGACAGATTCTCAGACAATCTGAAGGATTTTGTTTCTTTTGTCCTCCAAGCAAACCCACAGGATCGGCCCACACCCGATCAGATGTTGGAGCATCCTTTCCTCGCCAACACTTCTAAGATGTACCCTACTGTGACGCTTGTTCAACTTGTCGAGCGCTACTATCGCTGGGAGCAGGGTGGTGGAGCGCGCGCTTCTCTATTTAATCCTTATGGGGCCCAGGCCCCTGATCCGCTTGCGCCAGAAACTGAGGACGACGATGATGACGACTGGACATTCAGCACTACCGATGAGTTCGAGAAACAGTTTGCCGGTCAATACGCCGATCCGTTTACTGGTGAAGTATCTGGGCAAGGCTTTGCTGGCATGAACGCACCACCCGCGGATGATGATCGATTTGCCAAGCTGCAGGCGAGCATTAGAGAAGAGCAGATCAACCGAGGAAAACGAGGACTAGGACGACTGTTTGACCCGAACTCCACCCCGTATAGGTATAGCGGGATTGAATCCGGTGGTCGACCACCATCAGATCTAATTCTTCGCGATTTCAACCCTGGTGCACCAAACCGAGAGACTGTGATCGATTTAGACTTATCACTGCCTACCGTGGCGGACGTACCCAGTATTGATCTCGGGGAAGTACCCACCTTGAAGGCCGGTCGGGTGAATATGACTAAGTTGCTTCGAGAAATGGAATTGGAAGACGAAGAAGAGCGAGATTCTTTTAACCAAGAGGCTCAGCTGGATAAGCGTGCAACTCGGGAATGGAAATTCCCATCCGCACCAGAGCAGTCAAACCGCCGAACAGTTGAATGGAAATTTCCCACCGCGCCTGAACCGGACAAACGCGCAACGCGGGACTGGAAGTTTCCCACAACGGCAGAGAAGCCCAATCGGCGCACAGTCGAATGGACTTTTGACGCGGCGATGGCTGAATCAAACTACGCGCCTCTTCCTACTCTTCCCAAAGGACTGCGAATGTCTCGCCAGCGCGACACACAGGAAATCTCACTGATGACCCCGCCTTTAGAGGAGAACCGTCAAACTCGAGACTTTGTGTTTCCCCCGCGAGAAGACCATGGGAGCAGTCGATCAGAATCAAGCTTTGATTTTTCCTCGTCGCCGACTCTGGGACCAGGCTATCAATCGGGCTTGAGACGTTCATCGACAGAGCCTCTGGAAGCGTTCGACGACTACCCACGTCTACATTCTGCGCCAAGTTCTCCCACCCGGAACTCGACAATAGAGATCGACTTGGACATGGCGTATGTTGACGACGACTTCCGCCCTTCAACCTCCGGCTCGGCCTCAACGTCGATATACACAGCCGGGGCAGAAAACCCGAACGGTAACCCCTTTGATCTCGAAGATCAAGTTCAACTGTCACAAACCAACAACCGCGCTTCGTATCACATGAAGTCGCAATCCGAGCCCAACCACGCCATCCCGGGCCTGTTAACCCCCCAGACTTACGATGAGCAAGGCCACCCTACTAATCAAGACCCGCATCATCCCAGCATGCACGCCCGTGGCGTATCTTCCGTCTCGCAAATGCAAGCCCAAGCCAAGCAGCCGCCAAATAATATCATGGGCACATACTACCGGGGCAACAACCAGCGCTCGCAACAAGTCGTCTGGGACGGCTGGAACCACACCACGGCATACGGCCTCAGCAGCGACGAGTCGCCGCCCACTAGCGTATCCACCGACGCCAGCATCGAAGAGGAGGACGTCGACTATCTCTGGGACTCGTTCGAGAGGCTCACCATGCAAAACCAGCGCCGCGCATACGGGCAACGCTCTCGCCGCGCCGACAGTCGGGACGAGGACCCGCGCTCCGACGCCGAGGACAACTATGCCGACGACGACCTCCCCGCGCGCTCTATTCGCGTGTCCGTCGACCCTAGCGGGAAGCCTCTGGTTGATTTCCCTGTCCCCCGTGGCCCGGATCCAGAATCCTTGTTGGGTGTTGACGCCGATCCAGTCCTGCTGCAAAACGCGCTATGGAAGTGTACGACCGAATTGAGGGATGGATTGCGCGCTTCGAGAGATTTGCTCAAGGCGATGCGGCTAGGGGAGGCGAAGCCATCATCGGGGCTAGAGGAGGTGGATGAAGAGAGTGAGGGCGGTGGGACGGGGACTGTAAGGGTCAACAAGCCGTGAGGCTAAAGGAAACGTGGAAACGAATCCTTTTTATCTTTTTTTTAATACTTGCTTGCTTGCTTGCTGCTAGCGTTTGTTGCATTTTGGGGCGTTTGTTCTGACAAGGTGTGAGGAGATGGGATATACCTCAGATTTTCTTCGGAAGGGCATTAGGTGGCGTTTTCATTCGGGGGGTATGGGCGGAGTATGGGTGGAGTATGGGTGGAGTATGGGTGGAGTATGATGGGAGTATTTCTGGCGTATGTCGGGCGTATGACTAGAGTACATGTCTGGAACATACACGTCTGGAGTATGTCCAGAGCACCTCTGTAGCATACACATCTCGATACCAAGAGCACGCGAGCACGCGAGCAAGCGAACAAGCGAGCCCCAACACCTCCTCCTCCTCCTCCTCCTACTCCTCCTCCTATCTCCCCAAGAAGCCAAAAATTGCACATGGAAAACGAGCAGCGGGATCCTACCTACTCCCCCTTTTAAAAATGCCTGGACAGAGACCGCTTGGTTCTTCGCCAGTCTAGAACCCAGTCTGATTGTTCTTGTCTTCTCATATCACATCGCTCGCTGGCGCGCTTCTTCGCGTCGTGGACTCCCCCGGTGGCTCTGCACGTGCTGCTGGGTGTTTCCTCAGGGATTGGTCGAGATGATGTACTGGTAACGGATCTGCATGCACAGGTGCAAGTGCAAGTGCAAGTGTGTGAACCAAACAAGAGTTCATATAATACCACATGCTTTTATGTAACGATGCCGTCGTGATGCCATGAACCTATATCCCAATAGTCCAATACCCCAACCCAAGCGGCGAAAAAGGTATAGATACATCAACGATCCAAATCCTCCTACCCCACGCCCGAAATATTGCAGCTACCCGAGATGTTCCAACTCCAGAGATGCAGGAGAACGCCTTCGCGGTACAAGATGCCGCCAGAAATGCTGCAAAGAACATAAACAAAAATTAAGAAAAGATGGCCGTACATTGTCCAGTCGTTATGCGCTGATGTCCGTAGCATCATCTAGGTCGACCCCGTCTACATCGACGTCCTTTTCCGAGTCGCTCTCGTCATCTCCATCCTCGTCATCATCGTCCTCGTCGTCTTCCTCCTCATCAGCAACATCCCCAGCTACAGGCTCCATCCCCGGAATAGGTTTCCACTGCACGTAATCCTGGCTCAACCAGCGCTTGCTCCGTGGTAGCACATACGGATCAAATGGGAAATACGCATCGAGCAAGAACCCCTCCTCGCCCTTCTTCATTGTAAGCGCCGTCTCCCTTGCACCTACACCATCCGTGTACCCGTTCCCCATGCTCCGGGCGAGCCGTATCCGCTTGTTCGTCTCAAGTAGCGGGAACACGTACAAGAACCGGAGGTGGTGGGCCATGCGCGCGAACTGCGTGACGATAGTCGGTGCACAGATCTTGAGAGGGTTCAACTTGGAGAAGATGTTGTGGCGGAGTATTTCTTGTGTGGAATTGTGCCACGTGAAGTCGGTTTCGTGATACATCAACTGTTCGTCTGTGAGGGGCGTACCATCGGGGGTCACGATGAGGTCGCGCCACCGGAAGCAGAAGGCGTAGAGGAGCGCTTGTGAGATGGCGTAGTATGTGCCGTAGCGGCGGAGGTCTGGGCCCTTGCATGTCGGTTCTTGAGCTGCGCGCAGCGTCTCGAGGTGGTGGCAGAGGAGGTCGAAGACGTCGCGGACGACGGGCCCTGAGACGTGGGCCCCACGAGCGATGAAGGAAGCGAGGTAGGCGGCAGCTGCAACGCGGAGGATGTGAGGTCGGCGTTGGTCGAAAGCGAGATGTGAGCAGCACCCCGCGAAGCGCTCCATGAGGTCAGGCGAGGTCTGGCTGAAATGGAAGAGGAGAAATTGAGTATGCCGAGATCGGTACGTGGGTAGAATTATGCTTGCGAACTGAGATAATAGACTCTCAAAAGTTTCGTCGATATCGAAGAGGTCGCCCTGGGCGAATATGGAGTCGTAATGAGAGAACAGAAGGTCCATGACCGCGTCCAGCTTAGCAACAGACTCTCTAAGTTCTTTGATGTGCCGCTCATCACCATCGAGACTTTCTTCACTAGACACAGACTCGTTATCACTTTCTTCCTCCTCGGCGTCATTGGCTGTCTCCTCCACGATTTGATCCTCCATGTCGTCCTCCAGCTCCTCCATGTCCACCTGAATCTGCACATCGATCTTGACGAGTTTGTCCATGACAAGTGAAAGTATCTCTCCTTTGAGTTCGGGGCAGTACCCGGACACTCGTAGTATGTTCTTGATATATTGGACGTGCGTTTTCGTGGTATCGGTAGGAAACGGGAATGTCGAGGAGAGGATTGGAGCGAGGAATGTGCTCATCATTGGACTCTGTCGCAAGATGTATTTGAGGCATTCGTGAACCCGTGTCTGGAGTCGAGTTCGCAAAATGGGCGGGTCATCTTGCTGTCGAAGGGCTGGCGACGGCAGCTGTAGAAACATATTTACGAGCATGTTGAGAACCGGCGAAGTGTAGCCCGGGTGTACTGATAGCAGTGACCGGAGTAGGTGGCGGTAGGATCGCACAAACTGCTCATTGCGGGCAATCCAGCTGCACTCGATGATGGCATGCACCAGACCGGAGCACTTGTGATCGAGAAGGGGGACATTGTTGGTCAGGGCGATGACGTATTTCTGAAGGAGGCTCGTGACTGGTGCATCCGCCGAGGTAGGCCTAAAGATTAGGAGACTCCGTATCTGATCGTAGGCGCTGTTGTCGTCGGTCGCGTGTTTCTCGAGAGCGCGTCGAACTTCCTCGCCGACCAGCTCCAAGCTCTTTTCATTCACGTCGGAGAGTATGCGGACATCGACCTCGGGGTCGAAGGTGACTCTACGGCGTTTGATTTGATTCGAGGGCAGGTGTTCGGCGTCGAAGTGTGTGTCCGGCTGCTTGCGCTTTAGGCTGCCGCCTGCGCTGGGGGCAACAATGCCAGCGGCCCTGTCGGTGGAGGCAAGGGAGACCATGGTTGTTGAGTTGGAAAGAGCGTGTTGTTACATCTAAGCGGGGCCAAAGGAAGGTGTGAGGGGTGCAGCGGAAGTCGTGGCGGTGAAGTGGTGCAAAGGCAGACGACGGTGAAGAAGTTCTATGGGGCGGGGGTAATTTTTCGGTGGGTCCATTCCGATCACGTGCACCGCTAGGCTCAGCATGGAAATTCACTTCGTGAGGAACCAACAATCCTGGAACTCGACGCAGTTAGTTCACAGTGGTTTCCATAACTGTTCCGTCAGAGACACAAGCATGAAATGGACATGAGAACATGAATACAAATCCCCTGTGTTGCTTCTCAAACAACATCGTGATACAGTCCATTAATTGGCCGCCATATCCGAGGTCATCATCCATTGCTACACGCGATCTAGCTACTATTTCTCCTCTTCTATCAATCCCCAGGCCTATTCCTCGCCGTATGGGATCGATTTCAGCCCGTCGTGTCATCGTGGGAAAAGTCTATCCCATCGTCGTGTCTCAGGCGTGTATTTTAATTTCCGACGTTGGTACCACAGATCTGGATCAGTGTCGCATTTAGAAGAAAGACGCCGGCTTGTTTCAGCCACGCTTATTCACATCTCACCGCATTGTGCAATGGCGACGTCCTGGACGGGCTTGCCTTCTGGTGTTGAAAGAGTTCGCGTGTTCTCGATCTTGGTGACGACGTCCATGCCCTCGATGACCTGGCCAAAGACGACGTGTTTGCCGTTCAAGTGGGGAGTCCCGTTTTTCGCGGTGATGATGAAGAATTGGCAGCCATTGGTATCGATTCCGCTATTCTAGGTCCAAGTTAGCTTCGAGTGGAGTGGTAGTGCATAACGTACTGCCATGGATAGAAGGCCGGGCTTGTCGTGCCTGAGGGCGAAGTTCTCGTCTGCGAACTTGTCGATGCCATAGATGGTCCTGGAGCCAGTGCCGTTGCCATAGATGAAGTCTCCACCCTGGATCATGAAGCCCTTGATCTGCAGAGGTCGGTTAGCACGCAAACAGTAGTAATAGTATGCATTCTGCGGTGAGGATGAGAATGCCTAAGGGGCAGAAGATTGTGACTTGTAGTAATGAATACTACTGTGCATGGTTGTAACCACGGTATGATGATAGCAGAACAAACTCACCACGCGATGGAACTTGCACCCCTTGTAGCCTTGCGGCTGGCCTCGACTGTTCTTGCTCTCACCGGTGCAGAACTGGCGGAAGTTCTCGGCAGTCTTGGGGACGACGTCGTTGAACAGCTCCATCTTGATCCTCCCAAGCTTCTCCCCTAGCGTACAGGTTAGCAAAGTGTTTGATTCCACATCACAGCATGGCTCCTCTTCCGCCCCGCCCAGAACTTAGCAGCTTAGAAAGGCTCAAGATGGACGCGTCACTGATAATGGACATGTGTAGGCGTAGAAGCAAGAATTTGAGATTGGCTGCATAGTGGCGTACCTCCCAGGGTGATGTCGAAGAAGACGATTGGGTTGGGCTCGGCGCGTTCGGCCATGGCTACGGGGCAGTGCAGTATTCTTGCTGCAAGGCCGTTGGTTGCTGTCTTGATGACGTTAGATATCGCGGCACTAGATCGGAGCGCGAGAGCAAAGGGAAGTCAGTCAGGGCTCCTCACCACGGCGGAAAATATGGACAACGGCACGACGGGGTCAGCTGGCGCAGTGTAGGTATCTGGATGCTATGCTGCTGGTGCTTGGAGGGGCCCGGCCACGGCTCGAAAAAGTCAAGCGGGTACGGGCCAAACGATGGGCTTGGCGCTGGGGTGGAGGTTGGCATCGGCCGCAACGCGAACCTGGAATTGGGCGCGTGCGGGAAGCTCCAGCCCTATGGCTTCGTGCCTGCGCGGGAAAATAGCAAGAGCGCTGACGGCAGCCGGGCGTGGTGTCTGTCAGTCTGGCTTGTCGTGTCTGGCTTGTCTGGAATGGCGCAGGGGGAGGGCTGGCGGACCTGAGACGGCTGGGAACTCCCCAGCGTCAACTTGGAACAAAAGCCACCGCGCGCACACGAGAGGACATGGCCGCCTGCCTCCCTTCACTCAGCACTCTGCGCGCCCGCTCAATAAATACACAGGACTCCGTACAGTGTGCCCTCCTCGCTGTGTTTCACGCGCATTCATCCGGCGCGGCGGCAATTGTCATCACCACCACCCGCCTGCTCGTACAATAGGGATAGCGCTGCCCAGTCTAGCGCATCGCTGCGAGTCCCGTCCTTTGTCCTTGTGCTGCTCTCCGCACTCCCCAACCTCGACCCGCCCTCGTCGTCACCACTTGGCCGCAGCATTGCACCAGGGCAGGCCCGACGTCGCTATTGCACCGTACAAGTCCGCTGCCCAGCCAGTGCCCGCTGTTGTCGCCACCCTCCTTCACCGGGCCCCTCGATCCGCCCTCAGCTGATCGCCACGGCTGCCAGCGTTGCCGAACAACCACCCCCATCCGTCCAAGACCATCTCCCGAGCGAACCGGACACAACCTGCACATATACGTCCGCCGCGAGCGACCTTTGCTGGCCGAGTCGACGAGCTCTCGGTTTCGTGCCCGACACAGAGACGCTGTCCGCATCCGGCAGCCGCCCAGCCCGCGACAACCACTCTTGCCGGCCCCACCACCTGCCTCTCGCTCCGTCACCCTCTGCGACAAATCCGTCTCGCTCGTGCTCCCCGAGCCCGCACGTCGTCATTGTCGTGAACATATGGAACCGTGCAGCCCATAATGGCTTCAACATCCACAGCCGCCGCGGTGCCGCCGGCATCGACTTCCTCGTCGCCGGGCGGAGGAAGCGGACCGACCAGCTCGCCGCTGCTGTTCTTCGTCGCCCTTGGATTTGGCGTCGTCTTCACCAATCTCTGGTACGTTCACTACAAGAGTGTAGTCGTAGATCCCCGTGCCAGCTAACACATTACCCCCTACAGGATCATCGTCGGTGTCAAGTACTGCTTCCGGTACAACCAGCGCAATCGCGCGGCCCGAGCCGCCGCAGATGGAGAGCCCATTGACCTCGCCGCCATGCCGCGGCCGCACAGGCGGAGGCGGGAGAAGAAATTGATGTCCATGGAGGAGGTCAACGATCGATTCCCGCTCGCAAAGTACAAGCAATGGAAGGCAAGCCGGGAAGACGAAGGATTGCCCGCTGCCGGCGGCATTGCTACCGCCCCGCAGAGTAGAGCGGGGAGCTTCAAGGACGTCGAGGGGGTGATCGCACCCGTCGATGGCTCCTCGAGTCCACGGCCCGAGACGGCTCTTTCCATGGCCCGCGAGGATCTTGCTGCGCCCAAATCACCCCCGCAAAAGGAAACCGCGTCACCCAGGACCAGCGTGTCGACGTCCAAGCAGACCATAGAATCAAAGGACATTGAGAGCAAGGGCGACGAGAAGGCTGGTGAGCTAGCCTCGACCGACACCGTCGCGAGCCATTACGAGCCCGGAAAGGATCCTGCTCACCCGCACGATCATGATGGAGACGACTCCGATGATGACGACCCAATTCGAACGGCTACTGCTCCCGAGATGCTCACGGAACCTGGCGACACGTGCGCCATCTGCTTGGACACGTTGGAAGATGACGAGGATGTCCGAGGACTGACGTGTGGCCACGCCTTCCATGCTAGCTGTGTCGACCCATGGCTGACGAGTCGTCGTGCTTGCTGTCCGCTCTGCAAGGCCGACTACTACGTCCCCAAACCGCGCCCTGAGGGTGAGGTTGCAGACCAGTTGACCTCGGGTCGCCGTCCGGCTGGAGCTGTGCTCAGGTCCCCCACTATTACTCCGACCATCTGGGGACCCCGGGGCGGCAACCCCTTCTCAAGGTCTCGGGTCGTCATCTTCTCGAGTCCCAACCACACCAATAACAACACTCGCCAGGAAGTGCCCTACAGTCTCTCGAGTGTTCTCAATCGCGGTCCAGGCCGACGTGACCGGAACGCTGCTCCGAGCGAACCGCAGCCGCCTGCCCAGGCCGCCAACCCAGGCTGGAGGTCAAGATTGCCGAATGCCCCAGCGCTTCCGAACTGGCTCGGACGGAATCGTGGCAATGCTACCGATGCGGCCAGCAATACTGCGACTCCAGTACAGCCCACTCCAGCTCAGCTTGAAGCTGGCAACCGGTAGTTTGTAAATATATCGAGGTTGCGAATCTCTACAAAATATTCTTCGCTGGACATGCATACTGGCGCTAGTCTAATTTCAAATACTCAATCTCACGCCCCTTGACGAGCCCTTTCGGATTCCACCTACCTCATACCTATCTTCTTTAGCGCTTATTCAGCCTGCGCTTTTCGGCTTTGGCTCGAGCGATGTATCTTTCCGGCGTTAACAGGAACTTTCAGATCCCTATATTATTATTTCCATATCACTCTCCGAGCGACTGGAGCATTCGAAGGTTGGGTTAGGCTGGGTCATACATTTTCCGGTTTTGGAAATTCCCTTTGATGATATCTCCTTTTATGGAGATGGAGATGGAGATACCTGAATTTATCTTTAGCACACACAAGTTGGCTTGGACTGGATTGGGGGATGAGGTGACTCGAATTATGAGGAATATACATGGACGGGGTGGGGAAAATGGAGCCAGCCCTTCGCGCGGAAGAGGGAATATGCTTGGTGCTCCTCTGTATTTACGTAGGCTACTAACTGACTGAATGGAATGGACAATTGGCAATTAGAACTTTATACGTTGAATCCTCTTTGTCGTGTCTGTTTGCTTACATTCCGACTCTAGATAATTTTGCGGCTACGAACGTCTCTCTCAATCAATGACTATTGTGGACCACCCTCGAAAATGTAAGGATTTGTGTCTTTCATACTTCACCATTGATCGCCCCCCTCAAACCCACTCATTCCCAACTAGAACATCATCCCTCATCCAGACAGTATCGAGCATGGGTAGATGTAGACGGGGGGGGGGGGGGGCCATACTGCATGCAGATCCGAAGAAAAGGCAGGCGGGTCCTGCTGTATCTCGTCGCAACTGTACTGCACCTAACTATATTGTGTTTACCTAGTATTGTATTCCACCGGTGCTCGATTTGACGGTGGTCGGCGCGGCGTCGACAGTGGCTTTTTAGGGAAGGCCGGCCGGGGGGCGGAGGTGTGGGGGCTGCTGTAGGGGACAGGTCGGTACCGTACCTGTGTCGGTTTTCTGTCGGGTTTTCTATTGCTTCTTTGGTCGGGATTCTGTTGGGATTCTGTCGGTTTCCTGTCGGTTTCCCTACTATTTTCCATCCATTTACCATCCATTTACTATTAGTTTTCTATTAGTTTTCTATTAGTTTACTATCCAATTACTATCAGTTTTCTATTAGTTTTTTATTAGTTTACTATCCATTTACTATCAGTTTTCTATCAG
>MU001998.1:0-53263 GCA_010093585.1 Melanomma pulvis-pyrius CBS 109.77
AAGAGTTTGAGGTCGCGACAAGAGTCGGGCGCTGAGGTGACTGGGCTGCAAAGTTGACGTAGAGGAGGCCTGTGTCCGAAGAAAGGACGTACTTATACACCCGATTGCGAAGCTCTCCATGTAGGGATAGTAGCAGAGAGAAATTGTCGTCCTCGCGTAGCATGGCTGCGGATGGAGAGTGTGGCATTGTTGGGAGTGGTGGAGTTGTTGGAAGTGGTGGAGTTGTTGGAAGTGGTGGAGTTGTTGGAAGTGGTGGAGTTGTTGGAAGTGGTGGAGTTGTTGGAAGTGGTGGTGTTGGAGGAAGAGGTGGTGTTGGAGGTTGGATTGAGTAGGTTTTAAGAGATCTAGTGAGAAAATTTAAAGTTTAAAAGGAGCTAATGAGTGGCCGTAGTGATTAGTTGAGTTAATACACTCCTTTCAAGCGGTGAAAGAGTCACAATGTAAGCCAATGGAGCTGTCTAACTAAGCATTATTTCATTCTTTCACTGCAAGGCGTGGAAATCATGATCGTCTTGTCACTGGCGTACATTTAAGGGAAATAAGGTTCGATGTGTAAAAGTGTGAAGAACGTAACAAGAAGAGACAAGGTCATGGATAATCAAAATAGAGCTACTGGGCATGATAAAATCCTCCTGGATAACGTAATCTAAGCAACTCTTGTCGGACTCCTATCCCAACTTCGATACGGCAACTCCTATCAAGAGCCACCACAGCACTCCATTGAATCGCTCTTCGATATAATTACTGTGATATAACACTGGGTGTAGTGTGGGAGTTGAGCTTCTCATATTGAACCTCTACTTAATAGCCAACATTCCTTGAGTCCAAGAGCTTTAGTATCATAAATAATAAAAGAAAATAAAATGAATGTTTAAACATAGACCATAGCTCCAAATAAGACATGCTAAATATGGACTAGTGACTTATGGCTGTCCAGGGCGTATTGTATCGCTGGAATATCGACATATAATGACGAGCGAGCACCGATGGATGATAAAACTACTCTGAGACACGGAAGTGTGTCTGGACGACGGGCTTCCCATCCCTATACCGATCCAGAACCTCATTGACCTTCTCGGCATCCAAGCCAACTCCGTCCGCAACCTCATACTTCAGCGGCACAATCTTCCCATCTTCCACATACTCACCAAGATGCGCCCAAAACTCTGTTCCTAGAGCCTGCCCATGTGGAATGCCAAATGTATCCTTAACCTCATACTCGTCGGCCTTCTTCGTAACTTTGGCAGTCTCATGTGGCGATGTTGGAATCAGCCTGGCAACCCTCCCCTTCCTAGTAGAGGACAGAGCATTGATCCCGACATAGAGCGTGTCGGAATCATTCACAGCGTCAAAGACGTAGATAAGATCGTCGCCAACAGCGCTCATGATGCGTGAGTGAACTGCTTCGTCTTCTCCATGTCGATCAAGCACTTGGGTGGCACCCCATTTCTTCAGCTCTTCCTCTTTTCCGCCGAGAACCACAATCTTCCCGATTCCGACCAATCTCGCCAGCTGGACTGCTAATCTGCCGCAGTTACTGCCTCCGCCGATGATCAAGAGAGTCGTGTTGGCGTAGTCAAAGGACTTTGCCTCGGCGGTCCATGGAGCCGGAATGCCTAAGCCAGAACCCTCGTCAAACAAACCGATAGCGCTCGCACTGACATTGACCGGCAGAGTAGCGACATCGTGGTCAGTGAGATTCTCGGGAGCTTTCGCACTGTACGCCTCGTCTGCAATAGCGTACTGAACGAGCCCATTCTGAAAATGCCCTTTCTCAAACACGTTTCCGTACGAATAGACGCGGTCACCGACTTTAAACTTCGAAACTTCAGATCCTATCTTATCGACTACTCCGACTATGTCGTTGGCGATTGGTGTTGGTAAATCATCCTTGAACCAGCGGCCCCAGTCTCGGACTTTGTGGTCATGGGGATTGAGAGCTGCGACAGTGACGCGGATTAGAAGCTGTTTAGAACCAGGCGTAGGAATCGGCCATGTAGTGGATTTGATTATGGGTTTACCCGCTTCGGTAACGAGAAGGGCTGTTTGTTGGGACATATTTAGATTGTAGGGTTGAGAATATGAGTGGGAGAAAGCTTGTTTGTTTAGTCAAGATTCTTGGGCGTGCAGATGAATAACTTTGGAGAAGAAAGTTCACTGCCTTTTTATATTCTCTCATAACAATCTAACAGGATTCGTAATCTTCATCGCTGAAAATGTCAATGCGTACTCCTACGGAGCTCTAGGCGAAGCAAAGTTAGAAGTCTACTGGGCTCTACCTTAGTATCAGGCCTAAATAGTGTACATTGTCGGTGCATAGCAGGGGTATGCAACACAGCGTGCGTAAACTAATGGCGTGATGCTTACAGGTGCCGACCAATAATGTGAGGGTACACAATATCTTTAAGCCGGACGAAATCACGGACGGATGACCTCGGCCGAGGGGGTAAGCCAATCACCCGTCGACCCTAACTACGTGTCTTATGTAAGGATGCTGTCTGCATGGGAGGCGGAACTTAATAGTAGTGCTAGTTATAGGAAATAATTTTATGTTATTACAAGAAAAGATTCTCCATAAGTTATGTACGAAGGCAATCAGCGAAATAGAATTCTAGAGGTAAGAAGGGTGTTAAATATCATAAAATGAACATATATAACGTCTCTCACTGCGTAGCGAGACACACTGCGTGCCAAGACAAACAAGGGGTACTTTGACTTCCAGCAGCCGGAAAGCTTATGCGCACAACAGATATCGCTATAATGCTATGAAAATAATCTGCTATGGCTAATCCTGAATGTCTACCGAAAAATTACGTTTGCGTTATCGCCTCCGTGCCTACAAAGTAGTTTGTACGGCGCCTTGTGTCGTAGCATGGCGGGCCTCCCTCCCCACGGCGCCAACCTCAAGCTTTTTTCGTTCCAAATTTCTGTAGAATAGCCTTATCCTAGCCTCACAACCTCCCCCCCCCACCAAAAAGTCATCATCAGCTCGATGCGCGCTGCGGGGCGCAATTTCATGCAGCGCCGCCCCATCGATTAGTACTTTCAGTGAAAGCAAACCACTAATCTTGGCTAATGCGCGATGTAGCGTCGAAACCTGCTTCGACACAGAGACGCAGTCCAAAGCACAGCGATACCCACTTCGTAGCGTATAAACATAGCGTCACCACGCCCTCAAGCCCCGACGCCTGCTGTTGTTCTCCCCGCTGACTGAACGAAAGAATTGATTAGGCCTACCACGTCCCCATGCTCTTTGGGTCCACCAGTGCCGATTCATAGACCAAACCGCAGCGAGCTCTAGTCTCGGCTTGTTGGGGAGAATACGATATGGCGGGAAGGATATGAGACGAGATAGAACGTGGTGGGCCTGAAAATCAAAGCCTGCGCTTCGGCAAGTGGGTCTAACTGAGCGTTAGTGGCGAAATGCCGTTGTTGCAAGCGTGTTCCTCGTGGTACTCAAAGCATTAATGATCGTTCAGCATCTGACTCCTTGGTAGTGTGGTAAGCTAAGTGTCGGACACCACCTTGGCAAGGGACAAGGCAGCGCTACGCAATACGACTGGCTGGCCGTGGGAGCGCGAGCACGCACAGTACCCTCTACCTACCGCTCAGCCTGTTTCAGCCCGGCTTCTGGCTTATAAGACAGCCTTCTGTCTACGATGGAGCACCTTTGTTCGTCTGGATGCGATTTGTGGCCATACATCCTCTTCATTAAGTAGGCTCGACCCACGACTGGAAACTAAGGTGGGCTCTTCAGAGATGCCAAGCTAAATTAATAAGGCAAACAGTGCCAGATGTGTGAACATGATTGGTCGAGTTGTACGACTCGCCACCTTGCTTCACCGGTTCTCGTAAATCGCCACCTTGCTTCACCGGTTCTCGTAAATAAACCCCTAAACTTAGCCTTGTAGCACTTCTCAACCTCTCACAACTATTCTACTGATTTTTTCACTCACTTGATCAAGAAAATGAATAGCCCACGAAATGCTTTTTCATACCAACCGCTTTCCAAGTCTTCCCGTGGAGGATTTGAAACTCGACTGATATACCTACATCCGGGTGGCTTCAATGATTGTATATATTGTACAATTTACCATGCCAATATCCTTGAAAAGCAGCCTCAAACAGAGTATACTGCATTGTCATACGTATGGGGCGATGCTACACAGACACAATCTATTCAACTTGGTTACCATCAACTCCCGACGAGTGAAACTGCTCGTACATGGCCATCTGATCCCTCCCCAGGGGCGGATTGCTACAAATCATTCCAAGTAACGACAAATCTGGAGAGAGCATTACGACATCTACGAGACCGTACTTCAGAGCGCATACTTTGGGTCGATGCCATTTGTATCAACCAGTCTGATTGGGAAGAACGTCTTTCACAAGTGGAACAGATGAGCAGTGTGTACGAAAAGGCCGTGGAGGTACGCATCTGGCTAGGGTCTGTCAGTGATGTATCCGTGTCAATGTCCAATATACAAGAGGAACTTAAAAATTATCAATTAAGACGGGTTCCAATACCCAGAGGATCCTCCTATTCTCTCTTATCCCCAGAAGAAGATACAGGAGCAGTCTTAAGTAGTGAAAGAAGGATTATCGAGACAGCACTGCTTGCAGCCAGGGACTACGTTATGGATGAAGACCGCCTGCTCGGCCAGGAAACAAGCGACAATTGGTTTCCTGATGAACTACAGTCTCTCGGAATACGAATCATAGCTATGCAACCCTGGTGGCGACGCGTTTGGGTCATCCAGGAAGCCACGTTTTCAAAAGAGGATCCAGTCATGCAATGCGGCTATATAAAAATCGGATATCGCAGGTTCCTCGGATTGGCGAAACATTGTATGTTTCAAGATGCATCATTGATACTTTCCAAAACCCACATATCCCTCATTGTCCACGAGATGTCTCATAAGGGATACGATCCGTCCAAAACATCTCTTGCGAGTCGTCTGCTTACGTACCTAAGCTGTATGAGTGGAAATTTTGAAGTGAGTCAGCCTAAAGATAGGATAAATGGAGTGCATGGTTTTCTTCGTATGGGGTATTGTCATGATAATGTCTTGTTTTTCATAACAAGAGACCAGCAGGAGCAGAAAGTCACTGAATTCTATCACCGGGTTGCTATTTGGATCCTTTTTGATCCTCAACCTCAGGCATACAATCTACGAATCTTGGAAAGCGGGCCTAGTAACATCGAAGGGGTACCATCATGGGTTCCGATGTGGGAATCAAAAAAATGGAGTGGAGAGGATAAAAACCACGGAGCGCCGGAAAGTAAGTATGATATCCTTGCCCAAGGTACTTCAATGGGGAAAATATACCACCAATCGTCGATTAGTATTTGTGATCGATGTACTGCGAAGTACGAAAAAAAGTGGGGGGCGCCGAAAAGTTTATTTGACATCGACGTAAGATGTACTGAGATAAGAATACGGAATGCGCTGGCGCTGGGGCGAGTGATCACGATGGTGGAAGTCTTTTCAGTGCAAAAAAAAAAGGACATAGATGTGCTGCGCAAAGCAATTCTTGAGGTCGAAGAGAGAATCCTAGCAGCTCTGAGATCTATGGAAATACCTCACGCTGATGCGAAAACGCATATACGAAGATTCCGCGATTATCTTCGTCTCAACTTCTGGGATGTTGATACAAGGAAAGGTTCATGTTCATCTGAGCATAGCGCGACATTGGGAGAATTCCTTCAATGCCAAAGGAAATCGAGGAAAAGAAAAAGTCAACGACGCGGCCGCAGAGTTTCAGCTCATCAAGCAGATCCCAACGTTCCGAGTCTCTCTTCAATTGCGAAACTAAGCAGCTTCTTCGAGCATATTAGCGATCTTGTTATTGGATCAAATATCGTGGGGCACATGTTTGAAGATTCGCTACCTTCTTGGCGGTGCGGTGACAGGCTGTATCTCATCCCCGAGTGCCGCTGGGTCCTAGGCCTTCGACGTAGTGGCAATGGATACCGGTACATGTATAGGGTGTTTGTTTCTGATCTGGAATGGGAACAACGCAAGCAGATGTTCGATGGAAAAGGCATCTATGAGGACATAGTCCTTGTATAAAGAAAATGTGTTGTTTCGTAGAACAATCGTAGCGGTTGTTTGCTGGTACCATCCTAATGTTATATAGGATGCATCTCCCTACAATCAGTAAGCGAACGGCTGCAATTTCGCCATGCCCTACACTGTATCATCTCACAAAGGTCTTGCGAAATGGCAGCGAGAGGATACAACACTCAGCAACGTCTGTCCCCGCTCAACGAAAAACACCATGGGCCGGAAACGACCAATCAGATGACAGAGATCGTAGAGAAATCCGCGAATCTTACCAGTTAACTGGTCGTTTCCGGCCCATAACCACAGCTCTGCTAGTACTCATCCCTCGTGAATATAAACAAGACTCCTCATGACCCTCAAACGTCGAACTAAAGTGCAGACTTCGGTAATCGGGGCCGCCGTTCTCTAACTGACCTTGTACCCTTCCCATCACATCATTTCACCTTCAACGAGCCGACTAGAGTTCGGCTGCTGCTTTGTCTAAGAATCGGCGTCGCTGGACCCGAGAAGCATGAGGATGCTGTGGGCTCGCGTTCCGTTGGTCAGCGGAGAGGACAATAACGGGCGTCGGAGCTCGAGGGCGTCGCAATGGGTATCGCTGTGCGTTGGTCTGTATCTTGATAGCGTATGGGATCGCTATGTCGCAGCTGGTATCAACGCTAGAAGCGCGTTGGCTAACTACACAAGCACTATGCCAAGTCGTGTTACTGCTCCCAATCCCCAGTTGGATTTAACGATAATCTGAGTGCTTTGCTTTTAGCACAGCCACACGTTCTGCAGTAAAATACACACAGCATAAGATAAGACGTGCAGAGTTAAGTAATTGGTTCTGCTAAAAGTACCAATCAACAGGGCAGCGCTGCATAAAACTAGGGCTGATAAGTTATTCTAGAATAATGCTCACTCTACCTCGCTAATAAGCACAGCCACTCTGCTAACAATGGTTCATTGCTAAGTATATTATGTACTATCTAATACTAGTTTATTGTCTGTGCAGGTCACGTTTTCTCTTGCTCGCTAAAGTTTTAGGTATCAACCAGGGTGGCAGCATTGCATAATCCTGCTTCATTTGGCAGCTATCTAGCTAATAAGAGCCGTGTGACATTATAGCTTAATTACTGCACAGTATTAAACAGATTTGTAAGATTTGAAGCCGCAATTAGCTACGTTGTGTTGTTGTGCAGTAAGGTGTCTTTAACTATCGAACAGAATACCCATTATTAATGAGTCGTAAAGAACACCGTAAACCTTGTAATTCTTAACTCTAAAGCGCAAGAGTAATTTTTTAGAAGCCCTTTTATATTATTACTGTAGGAGAATTCAAAAAGCAGATGTTGCTGCGCTGTAAATGTAACTTAAGTTCAAGGTACCTATAATTTGTCTCGCTTTGTTGTGTGTCTCACTTCGCAGTGGGTGACGTTACAGAGCATAAGTTAGTTCCATTTAAAGTACCCCTAATATTTCTTAATACAGTATGTTTTTCAGCACGCAGAGAATGACGTTACTTGTTGTGGAAATCCAACCCTTTCGCGATCGTATGCAGACTATCGTGGAGGGTAGATTTAATCCTACTGAGATATCAAGACGATGAACTAGCTTGTTCATAAATTGCACCTTAGTGGCCACGAGCTAGCCTTCATAAGGGAGTTTACTTTAGTTCCAATAATTCCAACTCTTTCCCGTTTGCCATTACAATACGACAAGTATGACTTGGGGCTGCGTAATGTGGCGCCAGGGCAACACCTTGGAAGGGTTGGCTATGAGGTATTTAAAGTATATTACGTATATCGTATTCTCTCTCGCAGGTATATGCTTTCATCCACGTACCTGTATCACAGGGTTTTGGTTCTATATGCCATATATGAAAGCAAAAGCCAGAGAATCTACATGGGTAATGATGAACTCCGATGCTATTTTCGATCTGATCCTTTGCAACTTGAATCATGCATGTCGCAATCTCATCCGTGACTCCGTTGTCTACAACAAAGGACTTTACTTGACGGACAAACTTCTTCGGGAGTTCTGTATACAACGACCACACGCGAAAGTTCGAAACACGTTGCTCAAGGGCTTGGATGCTTGTGGCTATTCGCTTGGCTGCAACTTCCTACATTATGCTTAATCGAGATAATTTCCTGAGATTTTCTCGCTGCAGCTAACATAGAGGATCGGAACCCCGCAACATTATTGATAGGATTTGTCCCACGACTATGAAGTTTAGCGGTGGAAGTTCTTTCTTTTTTCTAGATAGGAGTTGTATGGGATTCGAGGATCAAACTCGGTGAAACTATATCGGATCTAGATTTGTAGGATACATAAAGGAATGCTCGCGATCTTTAATATAGTGTCCTCGTGGCCGAGCAGCGCGGTTAGAGCTCTGACTGGTTTTTCGTTGTTTGGCCACTGTAGTACGGGCTATCCAGCTCGATGAAAGCGAGCCTGTAGATCTCGTTTCTAATCTCGCTTAGCAAGTGCAAGAATCTGGAGACGAGACTGTCAGTACACTGCATCAATGCAACGGACTCGTAATCCGAGGCATGGTGTTTGCGGCGTGGCTGACTCAGCAGTACCATTGGGCTTCTTGCCTAATAGAGGCTGAGAAGACATTTTCATGTCGCGAGGAGGGAGAGCTTGAGACAAATTTAGCTTAAGAATGCAAAGAGAGAAAGGGAGAATATCCTTGTGTAAGTTCGTGGGGACAGTTACAAAGCGGAGAGAATCGAGAACAAATGAAGTCAAAGACGAGTAACGTTGTCTAAGCGGAAAAAGGCCCTATCTTCAACCAATTTTAAGCGTAAAAGACTGGTATTAGAAACAACGGTCATGTCTGAAAATGGGCTCCATTATGGAGTAGCTTGTAGACTCCTTTCATTTACGTGATATGTGCCGTCCCGAATCTGTGATCTTTTATCACCGATCCTCTCTCGTCCCTCAATCCCTTCTGAGATGGGATAGATATGTTGGATGAGTGTGCTCTAATGATCTAATTTGCTTCCTGAATTCATCCTCGTCAAACTTCGATAATGTTAGAGAAGGCCAGAACTTGAAGCTTGAGGTTGAAAGCATTTTAATCTCCAAATGTCGATGCGCCCTCTCCACCATCCACTGCCACTGCCACTGATCTCGCCGCCGTGAGATAGGGGATAGAGAATTCAAATCTTTGTTACGTAAAGACAGCGCGAGGAACGCACCCTTTTCAATGAATGGGAAAGCATTCAAAAATCTGGTCCCAAATCGGGCTAGCGTACCGAGGCAGCCCGTGGAACCAGGAGTCAACAGATACAAGTGGCCGGATCGTGATGACATTGGCCTCCAGTTCCAAACCAGCAATCTAGGAATAGAGCTGCCTCGACACGACTTCCAGCGGGTTGTATCGGACAATCGGAGCGTTTGTCGCCGTGAAGATAACATCTAAGCTTTGTGTTGCGGTGAGGAATGGGAAGCGATGGGAAGCACATAAAACATAGGGAGTTATACGACTGGGAGGAAGTTCTGGTGATGGGATGAGTGATGGCGTGGGGAGTTGTCGAAGGGCAAGGCTCCGCACCAATCTAACAGGACAGGTAAATAATTCTACCCAGAAGAAACAAGAGTAATATAGATTTACTCGACACTATTGTACCCAGCGGTGGTTATCGCGACTGAAGCATGATGTATATGCCTGAGGTTATTCGTTAGAGCAGTGACGTTGAGGCGGCGACTGCCGAATGGCCCGTGCACGCGATTGTTGCCTCCACAACTGACATCACAACAAAGCCGGCGCTCTTTTCTTGCCTGCTTGACTCTGCACGCACACTCGAGCAGCCGCACAGCATCGTTGCCGTTTCCTCCATCGCTGTCGTACCAGCCTAACTCTTTTGTCGCTGTCGACTCCCTCCTTGATAGCTGTCGCTCTCTACCGCATCTTTCGCCTCGTTGTGCGACACTGACAGCATGGCAGATTCACGAGGTGAATACTGGTATTTGTCGCCCGATGTCGACGCCAGCAAAATTACGGTCCCCGAGCTTCGTAGCATTCTCCTGAAGCACGGCGTGACATACCCGTCCTCAGGCAAGAAGCCCGTCCTCGTCAGCCTTTTCAACGACCAGGTCCTCCCTCAGGCGGCCAAGCTGCACCGGGCGCAAGCGCGCACGAAGCGATCGACCCGCGGCATCGAAGACGTGCCCTCTAGCGCCAGCACGACAACGACGGACGAGATGGAGGAGGATGATACCATGCTCGCCCCGCCACCGACGGTAACGAGACGAACGTCGCGCCGGACCACGCGCGCATCGACCGAGGAGGAGCAAGAGAGAGTAGCGCCTATGCCGCGTGAAAAGATACCCACTCGCGCGGTGCCGACAAAGCACGCCCGTGGATCCGATATCGAGGCAGACGAGCGGCCTGCGGTGCGCCGCAACCGTAAGAGCGCCGTGACCCCAGCCGCAAAGCAGCTGCCTTCGCCCGACGACGAGAGCCCGTTCACCCAGGAGAACCCGTTCCAGAGCGGCAGCTCCCCACCAGGGCCCGATACGGGAGCGCGCGAGCGAAGGAGGAAGACCATGGGCTTTGAGCAGAAGGAGAAACGCAAGAGCGATGCCCATCGCCGGAGAACGTTCCAACCCAATGCGGAACAGCTTGATGAGGGCATCGTCGTACCTAGTCGTGGCACTTTTGACGTGTCTGCTAGGCGACTCCCCAAAGAGGAGCAAGAATACGCCGAGGCTGATGATGTGGATGCTGGCGAGGAGTTCACCCCGGAAGCACAGCTTGAGTTGGTTCGCGAACGCGCAAAGGCCGGAGAGGTGGACATCCTACCTCCTCGGAGACGTAGACAGCGTTCCAAGGCAAGCGGAACGATCAAGGCATTCTCTTTTACTCTATTAACATCCAGTCTCGCGGTATTCGGCGGCATCTGGCGCCAAGAGAAGTATGCCGTGGGCTACTGTGGCATTGGCAAAGAGTCGACTTCTCTTGGTGGTGTCGATGTACCCGAGTGGGCAAATACGCTTCTTCCACAGTGCGAGCCTTGTCCACCGCATGCTACATGCTATCAAAATTTGGAGCTCACCTGTGATCGAGACTTTGTCAGGCAGGAGCATCCACTGTCACTGGGAGGTCTGGTTCCCTTTCCTCCGACCTGCGAACCAGACAGCGAGAAAACGCGACGCATCACACTCGTCGCAGATCGGGGTGTCCAGATCTTGAGGCAGCGCAAAGCCGAGTATGAATGTGGAGAGCCCGATCTGGAGGGCAAATTAGTCGAAACTCCTGAAGTCGGCGAGGTGGAGCTGAAGAAGGAGCTGGCCTCAATGAAACGCAAGGGCATGTCACAGGAAGAGTTTGATGACCTATGGACGAGCGCTCTCGGTGAAATGGTTCGTCGAGAGGAAATTGTCGACAAAACGGATGGGTAAGTCTTCGATCCCTATCACATGTCTTGGTGACCCACGTAAACACTCTTTCTGACATGGCACTGTACTGACCAGATTCCTTGCTGCGGCTACAGGACCACTAGCGAACGACGGCTCGCATCAAACTCTCTCGCCGAGCTCTCCCTCGCCTGCAGCATCCGAAGATCCCTCCGACAAACAGTTGAACGATATATTTGGCAGCTTGTTCTGATCTTCTCCGTTCTGGTATCGGGCTCCTACGGTCGGTATAGGATCACGTCTGGCCGAGCAATGGAGGCCCGGGCGAAACACCTTGCTAGCAATGTCTTTGACAGGCTTGCCAACCACGCTGCGCTCAATACACAAGACCCTGGTGCATACCCCGAGCCAGGTGTCAGTATGACGCAACTCCGAGATGATGTTCTTCGGACCGAGTTTTCAGCCTCCAAACGTCAGCAATTGTGGGAGAAGGTGCAGAAGAAGGTGGAGCACAACTCCAACGTGCGAGCAGCAGTAAGAGAGGGCCGCAGTGGCGATGTGGCGCGGATGTGGGAATGGATTGGTCCAGTCCAGCTCATCGAAGACGGACAAAGTGGTGGCAGGAGACGGGAGAGTGGCCGATACAGTCTTGGCTCTGCTATGGGCAGTAGTCCCCCCGAAGTCGCGTCGTGGGAAATGAAGGAGCTGAAAGGCGCTGCGTGGGATGAGAGCAGGCCGATTTATTAGTCTACACTATTTCATTGCTTCCTCGCTTTACTTTGCACAGGCTGTATATTGGAGATGGTTGGAACGATGCTTTAACCGAGCCCTTTATCATTTTCATGAGATACCACACCTTTACGGTAGTCATTAGTCCGTTTCTTAGAATCGATCTCATATGGTACCAGAACTATCCCATTCATGAAGAATTTATCAACGATCCGTCGTAGCTCCCACTGTGGGGTCGTTTGATGCGTTTTGGCCTTGGCTGTGGCGGACATTTGTGGCTGGTGCGCTTAGCTAATGCCGAGCCGAGCTTCCCACAAACGCAGAATATTGGAACCTCGCATTAACCCAAACACCAACGACAACCCTTCGCCCGCCCTCACAGACCCGCGAAAATCAGTCACAATGGTGAGTCTACTAAAGTTTCTATAACATGAGAGTATACCAGTTTTGCGACGTGGATGAGCGCTGGACCACCCAACCGTCACCGACAACGATTCCAATTCGACCGACCCCGCCGGTAGAGCTTGAGGAGTGCGAAGGGAAGGAAGGAAGACTGGAGGCATACATGATCCAAGAATCACTCCGCTGGATGCAGGGCTGGGAAATAGCCAACCATGGAGGAAGTTTGTGAATGGTGGAGCCGTTGAAGTTTTGAAGCTTTGGCAATGAGGGACGAAATCGAGGAGCCCTAACACTCCCACGCCGGAAAGACATTCGAATTAGCTATGGACACCCTGGCTCAGTTTTCGCGCAAAAAGATACGCGCTCCAACCCTCGCTAGGCCCCGGACCTTGCCAATGTCTCTCACAACACCCTGCGCTTCCTCGCCATTCGATGCATTGATTCTATCGAAACTCACAATTCTCGGCTCGCTCATCTACGTCGCACTCGCTGGGAAATCGAACACTGATTTGGGACTCTGGTCTTCGCACACTGCTTCGCAGAATTTCGGCTAACAGAACCACTTCTAGGTCAACGTACCAAAGACCCGACGAACCTATTGCAAGGGCAGGGACTGCAAGAAGCGTTAGTCTTTCCCCGATCGCGATATGTGAAGCTCGAATACTGAAGGATGGCAGACACCCAGCACAAGGTCACACAGTACAAGGCCGGAAAGGCATCGCTGTTCGCCCAGGGAAAGCGTCGTTATGATCGCAAGCAGAGCGGTTATGGTGGTCAGACCAAGCCCGTGTTCCACAAGGTATGTACTTGTTGCGTGGCTACATAGAATTCTGGTCTGACAATACTACAGAGGGCGAAAACCACCAAGAAGGTTGTCCTGCGATTAGAGTGCACTCAGTGCAAGGTACGCTCATCCTACACCGAATTTTTGTTCCAGTCCTAACACCCCGCAGACCAAGGCACAGCTAGCCCTCAAGCGATGCAAGCACTTCGAGCTGGGTGGTGACAAGAAGACTAAGGGTGCTGCTCTCGTCTTCTAAGCGTGTTCCCTTCTCTCCTCTCTTTTTGCGGGGCCTCGGCGTAGTCTTCACGGGCGGACAGGGGCGGGATGGCTTCTCCAAATCAATCAATTCAAACAATGGCGGGGCAGCGGGTGTGCAGGTGGCTCTGAGGATGATAAGCATGCCGGTCACGACTATGAATTGTAACCTACATATGCATCAAATGGAACTCGATTGAAGGCCCTCATACCCGTAATATTAATCTCCTACATGTGCCGTCGAACAGTCAACATCTCAAAAACAGCCCAATACAGTAATTTGACCCGAGGCGCTTGTAGGGCGCGGTGTCGGAACTACACCCCACCTTACGTACCTGGATCTTATCCACCTTCAACAACTTCTTTAACACTAGTGAGTCACCTTCATACATTCCACCACTTCTCCTGTACATATCACTATGACTGACACAAAGAAGAAGACTGTGCTTGTCATCGGTGGTGGTTCCGTCGGTGCCATTGCAGCACTCAATCTCGAATTCGGCGGCCTCGCTACCGTGACAGTCGTTCTGCGCTCGAACTTCAAGGTCGTGAAAGAGAATGGATATTCTATTGAATCGTGCGACCATGGCAGTGTGAAAGCTTGGAGACCGGCATTTGGTTCGCATCCCGACTCTACCACCAACTCGCAGCCCAGCTAAATCCTCGTCAGTCAGAAACGAAGTCCCCAACATCGCTGCCGAATCCCTTCCTCCCTACGATTACATCGTGCTCACCACCAAGAACATACCCGATGTCCCACCCACCATCTCCACTCTCATTAGTCCCGCCCTACCCGCGAATAACACGCACACTACCCTCGTGCTCATCCAAAACGGTCTCAACATCGAGAAGCCCATCATACAAGCCTACCCACACACCCCAGTTCTCTCAGGCGTAAGTCTGATTGGCAGCGAGGAAACAGCCCCAGGCACCATCGTGCAAGACGACCGCGACCGACTCCTCATCGGCGCGTTCAACAACCCTAACCTCGATGCTGAAACAGCGACAAGCCGAGCGAAAGAGTTTGTCACTATCTACGGCAAGGGCGGCAAGACCGAGGTCTCGTACTCGGACAACGTGGCGCATGATCGGTGGCGGAAACTTGTGTACAATGCGTGTCTGAACCCGATATGCGCCATCACGGGGTTGGATACTGGCAGGATTAGACTGGCGGATGGCAGTGTGGAAGGCTTGGTAAGACCCGCTATGAGGGAGATTGTGGCTGCAGCCAAGGCGAATGGGGTCGTGTTGGGGGAGGGCGTCGTGGACGACATGATTGAGGTTGATCCGCTGGATCTTTACCTTAGTCCTAGTATGCTTGCTGATGTGCGGAAGGTATGTGAGGTTCTTAATTTCTTGCCATGTCTATCATACCTTCCACTCCCTTTCGGCTATTTTTCGTCCTGTCTTGAGGTTCAACCGAATTTAGCTGACATGTTCTTTTCCTAGGCCAATTTCATCGAGTTCGAGAATCTCCTCGGCGAGCCGCTACGCGAGGGGAAGAAAGTCGGCGTGCAGATGCCGACGCTTGAGGTACTATACCATATTGCGAGGGCGCTGCAATGGCGGACAAAGGAGGGGAGGGGGTTGGTTGATATTCCGGAGAAGCGGAAGCATTGAGTATCTGAACTCAAGGGGCGCATAAATGTAGACCATAGAGTCGGACGGAAATTGCATTCACGAATTTATGATATATTCTCTACTTTGGCGTCTACGATTGGATGACTTTTATTCTTATTTCTCGCTGCGATCTTGCATTGTTTTTATTGCCAGCGGCTGAGCGATTTGTGTGCTAGGGTCACATTCGTTGCTACTCAAAGTTTGCCTAGGGCCATTTCTCTTTGGCTTGTGCAATAGACATAGGCAGAGGTTCTGGATTGTCACAAAGTGATGTTCGGGACACTGTTCGTCTTCGGAGCTTGCAACCCTCTCCTCACTTGACACAGGTGAAAACTTGACATCAAGGTTTCCTCAACTTCAATTCTCGTATCCTCTAGCTGACATGACATTAAATTGAGAACGTGTGCTAACTAGCCGTTAATAGGTATATTGGCTCTGTTCAGCCAAAGGAGTGTACGGCATCGTTTCGTTCTGTTTATGTAGGCTGATCAATATAGTAACCAATCCCGTTGTTCATATATCCCAACATCCTGTCTAGAATCAATCTATCTGACTAGGTACCTTAGTAGAAGAGGACGGTTCACATGTTCCTAATTATCACTTCTCATGCGTACAGCCTAGGAACCTAGAAATTCCCATCACGGAGACAGGAGACACGGCTTCAAAAAAGGCTCACTGACTATTGGCCTTGAGTCGTCTTCGATGATAAATTTCGCTCAGCAAAGCAAGGTTTGAGGGTAGCAATAATTGGCAGTGGCGTGATTACGCAATTCGTACACATATGTAACCATGCTGGGGTAATATAAATGTGCGTGAAAGAACTCCAGTGACACCCGATCTCGATGATAGTTTAATGAAAAACGCGTAGTCTCAGAGCACAGTTCTTGTATGATCTCGTACTGTCAGTAATGCCTCTCGATTTGAACGGTTTTGGGGGTCTTGATTTTTCTTGTGCCACCACCTTTAACGGAAAAGTCGGAGAAATTCATTGTATTCGTGGTTCACTGAGCTCACGACGACAAGTACTGAATCGTGCTAACAGAACATACAGAGTGTATAAATGGAGGGCTACGTACGTACCCGTCTTCACCATACATACTCATCTCTAAAGTAATGCTCCACACAATGCTTCGATTTGCCCTCTTCGCCTTCTTCAACCTAGCCATGGTCCATGGCGAACTATGCGGCAACCAGACCTACAGTCCATCAGAAGTTAGCCCTCCACTTCTACTAATATTAAGATTACGCCGAACCTAATACATCCATCTAGTACGTTTGCGTCGAGGACGAAATCTTATGTCCCATCATCAACGGCACGCCTTACATGTACTGCGACGCAGCCAAAACCTGCTACGCTCACTTGGAATACGGGCCAGTCGTCCCTAGCGACTCCTATTATTTCGATAAAATCTGAAATCCATGTAGCTGCAGGTCCACGGGCCTTGAACCTCTCCCCTTTCTGGACGCGCCCTTCGTACTCACCGTGTCGAATCCCTATGTCCCAGATATCGACGGCCTGCCGGTGCATGCTTCGGGGCAGCGACTGGTAACAGGACCGAATGCGAAGACGTCTACCTATTGCCCCTTAGGGATCGAGGAGTGTGACGAGTTGATTTCAAATCGTACAGTTTTGAGTGCGAGGGGAGGTAAATCGTGGAGCCTAGTAAGTTTACTACATCCCTATCTTCCTTTCCCTACCCCATCTGTGAGCTTTTTCTTTTCTACATCTTCCCAGAGAGCCATTCTTTCCTGCCTCACATAACGTTTTAACTCGGCGGTGAAGATGGTCCAAGTTCCCGGCGGACAGCAAGGCTATCTCCACCCTGGCGGCATGCCTACTTACACGCAGGCTCATAGCATGTACGTTCCCCCTGGGTCGCAGAGAGTTGGGTTTGCGGCTCACGCGTATGGCGTTTTTGTCAATTGGAAGGTGCCGGAGGGATGGTGGGCGTGTAGGCCGGACCCGGAGTTGGGGGATGCGGACGGTGTTTGGAAGATTTTCGGGAGGAAGCAGGGGAATGGCACACGGGGAAAGGGCTGTGTTGGCGTTAATTTGTTGGTGGATGAAGTGGATGCGGAACAGTATTGGGCTTGGCAATATACGTAGCGGATATGATAATGAGGGGGGCTAGGTTTAAAGTAGTTGTGATTCGTACAGATAAAATGCAGTTATTGGTTGGAGTCTGCCACTTATGGATATCTTTAACTCCCTTTTCCTGCTGACTTTCCTAGGCTGTGCCCTCGAACGTCATAGATTCGCCTTTTCTTGGACTCACAGGTTGACCTGAACACATCGTCTAAGCTTCTTGAGCTGTTAGTGTTTTTGGTGCATGCTATACTACACATCTCCTTATTCATCAAAACAGGAAAGCTAAAGCTATCACATTCCTAATTTGCAATACGGCGGTAACTATGGACCCGAAATGTCTGAAAAGGCCTGGATAAGTCCACATGGGCGCTTTCTACAAATAGTAGACTTCTTTTCGATCAACTTGACACACACGCCGGACTTGCATGTATAACGACAGTCCTCGGAATTCTGACGAAGCGCGAGTCAAACTCTTGTCGCATGTACATCGAGCAAAATCTTGAAGGCAACGTAGGCTTCCAAACACACGTTGAGCAGTTGGTCTCACAGGAGTTCCACAAATGGTATCACGGGTCTCATTTATCCAGCTCTTTCGCACAACTGTTGGTAGAGTGTCGAGACCAATAATGGTTACCCCGCTAGTGGTCGTCCACCTTCCACGAATCCACAAAAGACCCATCCCACCTTTTGTTAAGGCTAATCCAGTCTAAGTTTTGTACTCGATTTTCAATCATTTGTAAGTGTCAACTCGGCAACAATTTTGACCGATACTAATTGTATGTTGATTGTCATTCCATGTGAGTTAAAAATGACAAGTACAAAGCTCTGGACTTTCATTTTCCCATAGCCAATCTCGCCGAGGAATGAAACATTAAGCATGCTACTAAATTCCCGTCTCTAAATCTTCTTCGTTCCCCTCGTCAAAATCCTCACTCATCTCTAGAACATCCCCTGACTTAAAAGTCTTACAAGCATACTTGGTTGAGGTCGCCTCCGTCAATAGTAACTTAAACACCAGTTGGACACCCTTTCTCCCTCGACCACCTCGATAAGAGTGAACCATATCCTGCAAAGTCGACAAAAGACGTTGCGTGTCTTCTCTGAGAGCCTTAGTCTCATATATCGAGATAGAGTCTATCATACAGAAGATAATGACCCGCTCCTGTCGGAGTTGGTGTACCAGTTCAAGAAATAGCTTGCACAGTTCTACCAAATCGTTTTTCTCGATCTTCCTGATGCAGTTTTGATGGATGAATCCAAGGTCGAAGAAGAAGGCGAGCTTGGGATGTGACAACAACTGACCGACCATATCGCATACTATGCCAGCAGCGTTAGCTCGAGGATCCCACTTGTCTGTACGTAGACCGCAGAAATAACTCAGTGCCGCAACGCAGTTGATCTCTGAATATTCACGCGCGATTCTAGCGGTAAGGTATGATAGTGGCGAGTGCACATCAACTTGATCAAAGTTTCCGTGGATCAGGAGAGCAGATGAAGTGGGTCGTTTTGGGTCAATAAAAAGCCATTTTTTGAAGGTGTCCAGTTGGGTTAGAGACGAGAGCTGTCTCATGTGATTTGCTTCGATGTATACATTGGATAGACACTCCTCTATGTTGCGAGTAGTTGTGGTGCTGTTGTAGGATAAGCGGTCTATTAAATCGGAGGCGTTGAAACCTAATATAATGTTTAGTTATAATTTGGGCAATCTTGAGCTGCTACACTCACCGGTGCGGTCAATATTTCTATGGGCCTTCTTATCTAACAAATCTGACTGTGCTGTTGAGGAGGATGCATCTTGAGTCGAGTATTAGCAACTAGGAATATACTACGGGATTGGGGTCTTACCGGTGTTTGCCCAAGGTGGTTGGTCATGAGCGTAAGGACTTGAATTAAGAAAATCCATGAACATGCCAAGAACATCAAGTAAGGGATGTCCTTCAATACTGCCCTTAGAGCCAAGGGGTCTAGATATCTGGCCATCTCTCTTTGCTTCCATATTCATGTCTCTTAACCGATACATCATCTTATCAACAGTTTGGGTGATCTCATTTTCGGCTACTCCTGTTAGCAAATTATGGTACATGAAATAGAAGTATTTGTGGAGACGCACTTGGCTTTCCTTTTCCAGTGTACTGCAGAAACTGGATTAGTAAAGCGACGAATGTTTCTAGAAGTGTTGCACTCTGTTCTTCCAAGGATGTCGTTAAACGGTCTTGGGAACACAATGCAGTATAATATTTTGCATCGCTAAACATCCGGACAACCTTGGCAAGGGCTTTAAAGATTAGATCGTCTAGTCGATAATTTCCCGCGACCGCCTGTTGAGAACGTGAGTCACCTGGCTCTGGAGAAGAAGAGAGTGAGCAAAGTAAGGGGCATATACCTTGAATAGGAGCTTGAATGCGGCTAATAAGCGTGTCAGACTAATGTGATCTCTTGAGAATTGACTCATTACTCACTACACAACGTATAAGGGAGCTCGTCGCTCGGAAGTGACTTGATCCAACCCGTACATGCGTCCAGATCCTCATCAAGACTCACAAGCGCACTTTGAGATCGTGTTTGTCTGAGGTATCCTGTTTTGAAGATACGTCTCGCCTCTTTTAGTTCTTTTCTTACATCACCAATTACTTCTTCCCAAGGGGGCACCGACTCTGATGCTGTGAAGTCTTCTAAAGTCTCTTCTCCCCATATCCGTTTCTTGAAGGCCTCCATGGCTTCTTCGAGCTCATCTAGAACAACGAGAGTCTCTACCCAGACAAGGTTACTAGGTTTCGTGATGATCAGCAATTGTGGATGTAATAGCGCACATTGAGGACGTACAGTTTTTCTGTAAGTTCATCAGATTCAGATATTGTCATTGGCCTCCTGGCCCGTTCATCGTAAGCGATATCACTCGTATCATCTCTACCCCTGATGCGGTTTAGAAGGAATCCAATTGCTGGGTTGCTTGGGATGTTTCGACGCGAGTTTCTCCGATTGTAGATAATAGTTCGCCGATTTATTTGTTTCATATTCTTGACAATGACATTTTGGTTGCGAAGTCGAACATCTCTTCCCGCTAAGGTAAGGACTTTGCCGCTATTCTTAACATTTGTGGTGTTGTTTCGTGAAGACATAGTGGTGTGTGTTGTCGTCCTCGAGGGAGGAACTCAAAGTCGAGGAAAAGGATTAGCTCGGTATTACAAAGGCATGCTGGGCTGCTCTGTGTATTTCATTGGCGCGTTCTGGTCTGTAGGGCCCCACAGCTAGGTTTAAATCGGGTTGAATATCCTCTGCTCAGCAATTTGAGGGTCAGTCTGTAGGAGATACTTTAAGTGGCTGATAGCTGTTTTGTGGCCTTACGTGGTTTTTCTGCCCCCGCTATTGTTGGCGCTACAAATCTAAGCCAGGTGATACTGTACGCTCAGCTGAATCATTGTCCCCACAGGAGTCAAACGGTGGCGGGGGCGGAGTAAGGCTGGATGTCACGGCTATTATCTATAGCCAATGAGAAATTTTGGTCTCACGCATGAATGTTCAAATCCGGTCGAGTTCGGAAACGACCCCATGTTCGGTCGATTATTTGGCCCCCACGGCTTTTGAGAGGGACACCCACCGGACCGGTCAACTGGGCTTACTCGAAAATTCAAGCATCGCTAAACCTTGCAATGAATTCATACATAATAAATTAGAAGCGACTTCTCATTTGGAGTGTCCATGTGTGAACATCCAAAGGGGATCCAGCTTGCATTACGTCCACGTCACAGTGAACACTTTCCTGGCTTATCAACGAATATGGCAACTTACGGGCTCATGGAGGTTTACGAAGGGGAAACACCCGCTGTGGAGTAAGTAAATACCAGAATTCGGTTTGAAATTTCTTCTGATCCATTTGAAATAGCATCGTTTTTCTTCACGGTTTACGCGGAGATGTTAAAGAGACTTGGAGCAAAGGGCCTTGTTTATGGCCACGAGATCTCCTTGCCACAGATCTACCCAATAGCCGAATTCTTCTTTACGGATATGATTCCAGCATCACACACTGGGATCAATCGACGGTTGCACAGACGGATCTGAGGAGTGACGCAGAAGACATGTGCGCGAAGCTTGCAGCAAAACGAGCTTCTACCGACTCTGTGAGTCGAAACGAAAGCAATACAATTAGTGATGTAGCTGATGTAATTAGAACGACCGTCCCATAATTCTGATCGCTCACAGCCTCGGGGGATTGGTTGCTGCCCAAGCGGTTATCCTAGGAGAGGGACGTCCTGAGGGTGATGCAGCCAAAGAGCTGGCAAACCACCTCCGCGGCATGATGTTCTTTGGAACTCCATTCCGGGGATCGTCCACAGCTGGACCAGCGGAGATCGTGAGAAGAATACTCTCTGTATTTGGAGTCAATACCCAAGACCAAACATTGAGACTTCTTGGAATGGATTCAGAGAGACTCACCCAGCTCAATTACGAGTTTCCCGAGCTCTTGAGGAAGCGTCTTGCATCCCAGACCCCTGGCAGCGAGATCAAGGCCTTTTTCTTTTACGAGAGTCTCAAGACCAGTGGTGTCATGGTAAGTCATTCCATATACATCGACCTGCAGATATCAATCAGCTGATTGTCTTCTCTAGGTTGTTGATCGGGCATCCGCACAATTGCCTGGCTGTGGTGAAAGCTCTCCGATCCGTGCCGATCATCGCGGCATGTGTAAATTCGGATCCAAGAGCGACGAGGGCTACGATGTTGCCTTGCGAAACATTGAAAACATGATACTGCCAGGCAAGAATGAAAATCTGCCTGCGACTGTACGTATAACCCCTCGATCTGGCGAGTGTTTGACGAACAGACCCTAGGAGCAACGCAACATTTACAATTCGGGCAAAATCTTGAATCTCGCCCAAGGAAACATGAACATTGGAAGTATGAGTATTGGTCACTTTTGAATAGTGGAACTGGACACTGAAAGGAGCTGTTTAAAAGGAGAGTTGATATCTACCTTCCACAAGTGGCATATATGGGGGCCGAAACAATTCGGCACGGGCCAAGTGTCGTGATTTTTGATTAGCAATCTTCTCCAACTGTTTGTTGCCTGATTTTTAACAAGAGCCGCATTTTTCTTCGATTATGGAGGGTCAGATAGAGCCTTATTGGTTTCTCACTCTATTAGCATAAGCAGCCATGTTCTCACAGACCTCAGAGTGCTCGGGTTTAGCGCCCCATGTAGGTGGCATCTGCACTCAGCCTTGTACGCCCCAAGCGCCACCGGATGCGTCACGAAGTTCTGATTGGCTGGAAATAATGTTGAGCAATCGCGCAGAATCTGAGATCAGCTGTACTTGGTAGTTCAACCGGTCAGCCCCCAACCACCTGTACAAGCATGTAACCCCCCATGTTTCAGCAGGAGGCTCAAGTTCCTTCCCACCAAAAATAATATGTAAATCCCGTCATCCCATAGTCAAGGAACTTTGACAAAAGACACTATGTCGGTTGACACTATGGAAATAACGCCAGTTCCAAACGGGCTTAGTAAGTTGGATTCTAACGTTGACCAGCAAATGTCTGGCGACAAACAACTCCTTCTGGACCAACTAGATCACGAACATGATGCAACGCGGGTGGAGGAGGAGGAGGAAGTGGCAGCAGCGAGGGATGTTGTTAAAAATGAGAAAAGTGAAAGACCTGAGGACAAGACTTCGTCTTCAAAACAAAACAATGAGATCAAAGAGAAGGACGAGAAGTTTTTAAAGGAACTTGAGGATCTTGACAATGAGGAAGAATCGGCTCTCCGGTGGCAGAGCATAGGGTCGTACTACTACAATCAAGGCCCCTTGGAAGTACGAGTGCAAAATGCGCCTAAACGGCTCTTGCAGTACAAAGCCTACGCGGAATTATTGGAAGATCGACTTCAAGACCTCGAAGAAAAGGTTCGCGGGATTCTCAACCTCCCAAAACCCGACACGTCAAACACAAAGTCCGCGAAACCTCCTGTCAGCCTACTAGAGATTACAGAAATGGGTTGGGCCAAGTTCGGGGTGCGCAATGAGGTAGAGATAAAAGGGGTATGGAAGCATCGCCCAGAGGTTGACACTAGGCCTAAAAGTGTCATTGAAGTTCTCACTGAAGAGCCACGATATACGTTCGGATCAAGGATGACAGTGAGAAGTAACTTGGCCCAGAACGGTTCTGAGAACTCGGCCGATACAGTTTCTTCCGAAGAGAAGGAAGTGGTACAATCAGTTGCCTCTGTACGAGACGGCAAAAGCTCTATGCCGCATCGAATTCGGATTAGATCTCCCCTTTTGTTGAAGTTGATCAACGAGGTTACTGGACTAAACACAGTTGTCGGGCCGCACAAGCATATTCTTCTCCTCTTTCGGCCTTTCAAATTGCTGGTAGCTTATGCCGAAGATTTGCGGAAAAAGCTTCAACAGCTAGACACTGCTCTTCCAGTTCAAAGTAAGTTCCTTATGCCTTTGAAATTTACATATGCTTAATTTGGGTATGTACTAAGAACTTCTGGCATTAGATGGGGAATCAAAATTACTCGTCGTGAAGTCTCCCAATCCATCAGAGATTGATCCAAAGAAAGAAACGGAGAATGAGCCCAAGAAGGAAACCGAGATTGGACCAAAGAAAGAAACGGAGACCGACGAAGCAAAGGAAGAGCTTCGTCTATTGTGTACTTTGTTGGAACGTTATCTTCAGCCCAATATCCAAATGCGGAGCCATCTTGACTCGAGTCTCAAGACCGTCGCGTTCAACGAGTTGTGGTACATATTCAAGCCGGGTGACGAAATACGGACACCTGGAAAAAGCCAAATACAACTGTAAGCCACCGCCTTTGACCATTAATATTCCAGACTTAAGAACGAATTTATAGCTATCGGATTCTGCGAGTCACAGGCGGTCGTGAGGTCCTGGCAAAATGGAAGGAGCCCCCCGCAAATTCAGCATCATTGAAATTGAAACAGAATGGCTACTCGCAGGGCTCGTTCATCATCGAGTGTTTCTATATTCACTTTGATGGAAATCAGTTTGGCCCTGTGAATGTCACCTTCCAGATCCGAAAGTTCGAAGGCAAGAGAGACATAACTTCCTTACCCGTCATCCCGTTCAACTGCGATCCCAGAAAAGTAGAGGCACGAAATCGGTTGTTAGAAAGAGGCAACAAATTTGCGCAATTATCAAGACCTGATAATCCCGCTCATCGGAAGTATAAAGGACTGAGTCTTGGTGAGAGACAAGAACAGGTAGAGTTTGACTCCTTCTTAGTGGTTGGGTTGGTTATTCTAATGGCTCATGCTAGGTGGAATCCGAAGTCATTATTGACTTCCAGCTTGCGTTCATCGAGACCCCAAAAAACAAACCAGAAATTGGGCTTGATGGACTTGTAGATGATGACGAGCGTGAAATCGATGTTGTCGACCTCAGCTGCACTGCATGTGGACTTCACGGCTGTTGTGGAAACGATATTATCCACGGAGACTATGAAGTCGACGAGAAAGATCGGGGCACCTTTCAGAGCAATCATAAATCCATATTCGATACTACCGACCAGTATGACCAGCTCTCAGATGATCAGAAAGTCCTTCTCCCATACAAGGTGTATGGATTCACTCTACGTTCAAGAAGATGGGATATATTTGACATCGATCTTTTGAATGAAGTGGATTACGAAGGTGCCAGCGGCTGGAGCAATTTGGTCATTGACAACTCTATCAAGGAAACCGTTCTAGCTTTGGTTCAAAACCATGAGAGGCCACAAGGTACACAAGACCGGTTTGATGGTGCCCTGACGTCAGTCGATCTTGTCCAAGGCAAAGGCAAAGGCTTGATCATTCTTCTACATGGAGAGCCCGGTGTAGGTAAAACGAGTACGGCGGAATGTGTGGCGGATCACACTCACAGACCGTTGTTCCCGATCACTTGTGGTGACATTGGGGAGACCGCGCAAATGGTTGAAAGCAACCTCGAGAAGAATTTCCAGTTAGCTCATAAGTGGGGTTGTGTTCTTCTTCTTGACGAGGCGGAGTACGTACACGATCTTTGGAAGTGCCACGCAAGCTAATTTGGACAAGCATATTTCTGAGTAAGCGAACTACCGCCGACGTCGCTCGCAATGCAATTGTCTCAGGTATGTTCAATAACTAAAGCGTTTCGCTACAGCGTACTTACTGTTACCATAGTATTCCTCAGATCACTAGAGTACTATAGTGTAAGTAGGTATTCATAACCTTAGTATATGGTTCTCATTAGCCGATAGGGCATCCTGTTTCTCACCACAAATCGAGTTGGGATCATCGACCGAGCATTCAAGAGTCGAATTCACTTGACCTTGTATTATCCAAAGTTGGATAAATCCAGAACAACACAGATATGGGAGAATAATATGGCACGCCTCGAGAAAGAGTTCGAGAGTGAGGGCAAAGTCGCTGGAAAAGATTTCATATTTGACAAAAAGAATGTCATCAAGTTTGCCAGAAAACACTATGACGAACTGGAAAAGAAAGATCTCCTCGTCTGGAATGGCAGGTAAGTAATGCCGTTTCCCGATTTTCCTCTCTGAACCTTGATTCCCACCATATAACAAACCTAACATAAATGGATGATAGACAAATTCGTAATGCATTCCAGACAGCTGTAGCTATAGCCACTTACGAAGCAAAATCGGCGTCACCACCACAGGTCGCACTCGGCGTATCACAATTCAAAAAGGTTGCCAAGACTGCGCGAAAGTTCGACGAATATTTGCAAGAACTTAGCAAGGGCAAGAATGATGCTGATCTGGCACAAGATGCTGGTCTAAGGGTCGATGACTGGCAAGGCTACAACACGGAGTTCAAGTTGGTGCGATCTCGTACGGAACCCATCCGTCGCACTAATCATAGGAGCAAGCATCGGAAGGATAGTCCACAGACCGCTTCCGATTCGGAATCTGATTCCAAATCAGAATCGGGTTCGGAGACTGATTCGAAAAGCGGCTCTGACTCGGAGGCGGACCACAAGGCGAAGAAAGGCAAATCGCAGAAGAGGAATCGGTCTGATCCTGGAAATTCGAGTGGGGAAGGGAAGAGGAAAAAGAGGAAGTGAATGTGGTGCTAACGTGAGAGTGTCTGATATGAAAGTTTGGAAGGCTTAGTGCGAAAGGCGTCTGTTATTTATATGGAATATAATTACGTCTACACGTTACTGATATCGTCCGAAGCAGCTAGTAATTTAGGAGGAATGATCCGGCCACCTCTTCTAAGACACTAAAGTAGTCTCTAGAAACTACAGCAGTACTTTGCAGGGCCCGATTAATCGATTTGCCAGCTTGGTCATTTTGCCCACTATCTAATATCGCCATGGGATATTCCTCAATAAAACTAGCTCCTTCGTACACATCGTGAATTATGCCTCGGCTGAGAAAACTTACCCCACACCGGAACGCGATCATCACGAGTCGCCGTACTTCGATCAATAACAGGAAATTACGACTTTTATAATTCTAAATAGTACTTCTCGATTGTATATTATATCCCCTGAAGCTGTCATTCATCTGTTAAGACGTAGAAAATGGCCTCTCCAATTCTTGAATTCAATTATGATGTGCGTACTCCCAAATAAGCCTCCCCAAACCCACTGACAACCCCAGATATCTTGTCCATTTGCCTATATTGCGTCAACACGCGTCGAAGCGCTCGCCCAACGCACATCCGCAACCCTCATCTGGCGGCCCGTTCTTCTCGGGGCCATCTACCGCGCGACATCCGCCCCACAAGGCGCCGCCGGCTCTGCTTCCGATGTCTACAATCCTACCAAGAAAGCTGTCACTGGACGTTCTATGCAAAGAACGCTTCGCCGTTACCGGATTTCGTACAATCCCCCACCTCAACATCCTAGGAAAAGCGTCAATGCGTTGAGATTGATTCACTACGTACCTGCCTCCGAGAGACCCGCACTGTCGAAGGCGCTATTTAGAGCATATTGGGTTGAGGGAAGGGACGTTACTGATTCTGCCGAGCTACTAAAAATTGCGAAAGAGACCGGAATCGGGAGTGCTAATACTCTGACGGAGGCAATCTTCAATGATCCCGATGCGAGAAAGGCGTTAGAGAGCGCGACAGCTGATTCCATTAGCCGAGGTGCCTTTGGTGTTCCTGGATTCTGGATACCAGACGTAAAATGGGTCAATTTTGATGGCGAGGAAAAACTTGGTCGTTTCTACTGGGGTCAAGACCGTATGCACTTCGTTGAAGCAACCCTTCTATCTCTCAGGAAAGGCGCCGACGCGAGATCAGTGCCGAATTTTAAGACACTCATGCCGCGCTGCATTGGGTCCAATAACCTGTTAGGGAAGGTTCGCGTAGAGTTCTGGTATGACTTCAGCAGTCCGTGGGCTTTCTTAGGATGGACGCAGTTGGACAGGCTGCAGAGAACCTTTGGATCGAATCTTCAAATAGAGATGAAGCCGTTCTTGCTGGGTGCCTTATTCAAAGAGTAGGTTTGCTTTCCTTAATGGTGAATATCTTGCCTCCAATATGATATAGTTAGTGAACTGCGCTGATCTTGAATATATAGAATCGGAGCTCCCAATCTCCCCATGGCGGCCGTCTCCGCGACCAAAGCTTTGTGGTCGAGACAGGATCACGCCGACTGGGTTAGTTACTGGAACACAGTGAACGCCCAAGAAGGCAGTCCCGACAAGCCGATTTCGTTTCATTGGGCAGATGTCTTCCCTATTCGAACTCCTACTGTGCTGCGATGTGCATTAGTGGATCCGAGTTGTGTGCCGTTGCTTTGTACGTTCCTTCATGCAGCGCACTGTTCGAAGAGTTGAAACTATTAGCTAACACGGGGTTCTCAGATAGCGCATGCTGGGAACGCAATGCTAAAGTAGCCGATGAGTCCGTTCTTCTCGAGGTTCTCAACAACGGAGGTTATAATGGCTCCGATCTCATCAAGAAAGCTGCTGCGCCAGAAATTAAGGATAAACTTCGCGAATTGACGGCCGAAGCAAAAGCAGCTGGGATTTGTGGCGTACCCAGCTATCGTGTGTTCAAGCAAACGGAAACTGGAAACTGGGACGCTAGAGGCGGCGTTGTTTGGGGACAAGATGAGACGAATGTGGTTGAAGATCTTATTGCTGGGTGGGACGATGAACGATCGGAGCTCGTCGCAGAGGCTGGGAAAGCAGAGTATGGAGTTGCGAAAGCGAATGCGCGATTGTAGGAGCGCATGATGATCGAAGCGCAAGTTTAAAGATATTCAATACATATAAATTCTCGTATACCAATTACGCACCCTTCATGGAGGTGCAACACGAAAACGAGGCGAGTATTATTGATTGTTCGTGGACTTGGATCAGCTACCATGCATTGTATGTCCGCGGTTCGGCACTGGGATAGAGGCTGAGTCGTCCCTATGCCTACGAGACTCGTTCCGATGCCTACGAAAGCCGTTCCTATTGTCATGAGAGTTCGATCTCGGGCGTTCACGCCGACTAGGTACACGCAGTCTTATATATAAAGATTCCCCGTAGCCAGAATCGGTGCAAAAAGATCGCTGGCTTCGACCATTTTCTCGTACAATTTTGTCTCTATTACGATCGCGACACTTTCCTTGGTAGCGCAAACCGTGAATTACGTCGTACCCAAAACCTCCCTTCTTCTTGCTTGACCGCTTGGATGAATTTTTGCGTAAGCTTCTGCGGACTCGGTGCGATAAGGTGTTTGGGGAGCGAAGATTCTCTACATGTGTATTTCCGTATTGATTCGTAGAGATACGAGTAGGTGTGTACTCGACTCTATATGTAGAGTTCGGACTGTAATCTCTTGGTGACGCGGGTTGTCGTCATCGTGGTTTGGCCCTCGGTTGTGGACACTTGTCCGCTTCAGATACCGTGCTAGTTTTGTATGGGCTGAAAATCGAACTTTTCCGTTGCGGAGACCGTATTATAGTCCTGTATGGGCTGTGACGTCCCCCCCTGCGTGGAGGAAAACACTAGTGTGCAGTCAAAAAAATACAACGCTCTTGTTGATTGATCCTTCTAGAGTAAGCAGATGTGTTAGCTTTGCACCCCTGCTGCACCGCGACTATCTACCAAATTTCGGAGCATGAAACTAAAAACTTTATAACAAAAGAAGATATCTCTAAACTTTTAAGACACTTAGCCCTCAAAAGTATGCATTCCGGATTTATCCGGCCGAAGGGGTCTGCAGTGTGTCTAGGCATGAAGATTTAGCGCGCTTACGTACTGAGCTATTAGGTATCTAACAAGTTTTATTGCATTCTACGCTATGCCCAATTAACTCGATCTAAAATCATCGATGATAGATCACGTGATGACTATATTTGGCGGCCTGAGCGTTCATGTTTGCCAGCTGTCTCGTGTCCGCTGTCTCTCGTGCCTAACACGTCGAAATCGTAGCCATGGACCAAGCCACCGAAAACCCGCTCATTGGAGGGTTCTTGTCGGCTGCAGTGTAAGCCACGTTGCCTCCGTCCCTCCGTTGCCTACTGTTGCCTACTATTGCCTACTATTGCCTACTGTTGCCTATTATGGCCGCCGAAAGTTCCGCCAGAGTTAACTAGGGTCTATTTTGTTACATTACGCCACTCCTCTGTTTCCGGGACGATTCGTTGTTTCGTTCCTTCAAAATCCTGTTGGCAATGAGCCATTTGCGTCCCGATGAGCTCTCGAAAATGCTTCCCATTCGTCTAGGGCTACAAGGGTTGTTATTTGCTGGGTCGTAATGTTAATTCGCTGTGAGATACATAACATGATATAGCCACAAGACATAAGAAATCCTGTCAGAGGGCGCGTCGCCAAGGCCCGCCTTGCTGCCTCAGGTATCCGAGCCTTGAAACTCGTCACCAAGCCACCACCCGGACTTTTCACGATATCTTCCGACCACAAGGTCAGCCACTGCTAAACCAACGATTGGTCAGGTTGTGGTTCATGCATTGGGAATGAACTTGTACTTTTGAGCAACGCAGCATACCGTAACGCCGGTACACGTGCCCGGAATCTACGCAACATATTTGAACTGAAAGAACTCGCGACATCCTATGCTTATTAACATCGCTCCACCACAGGAAGAAAATTCGAGGAAGTAACGATGGGCGAGAGACACAACAGTACGATCGTGGAAAATCATGAGCTTATATTGACCTGCTCTATCGCTATTTCTCCTACGGCCGTGCCTAAGATGGTTACCGGTACTCCAGATCTTTTCGATACTCCAGACTTGATTGGCTATCTCCAATGCCTATCAATGGCTTTGGCCATCGGCTTGTAGGCTCTGCTCGACGGAGCTAATTTTCGATGTCGAGTTCATAGCGGCCGACAGGACTGCAGCACACGTGCAAGCCTTCGTGATGGACAGAGTACCCTCCTGAACACCGTGGTATACCGCGCTCTGCTCCGCTTCGGCTTCAGCCATGTACCTCTCCATTGGATCGAACCCAAGCACGTGCTCGTTCGCACGCGTGACTTGTTGGGTGTGCCACGGACATAGCTGAGATGCATGAGCGCCCTCCAGCATGATACTATCAATGGCTTCCATGATCTTGTCAACGCTATAAGCGGAGGCGTCGGCCGTATGAACAGGGTGAACAATGCTGTCTTGAAACTTGTCCCCGTCCATGGGCTTATTCATCCTTGGTATCATTAGTCCCGACGGAGCAGAGATGAGGCTGATCGAGACACATACTTGTCCTTCATCGAACTAGTTCTAGTATCTTGGGTTGGACGTTCCGGTTTCTCTTTCGGGACTCTCGCTTTCATATAATCCTGAGAGCTAGAGCTAGTCTGAGCAGACGCCATTATAGATCAATCGATTGATAAACAGATATTGAAGGACGAGTGAAGGGTCAGCGCGTGGATCCTAGACGAAGCGAATAGATGTGGAAGGGTGAGTGAATGGTCAGGACGCGGATGCTGAGGAACTTGGACGGCTTTATATTCCAACAGATTTGGGCAGCGTGCTGGCTTGAACCTCCTTCGACGCAGCAGCCACAAAGACCTAACAAGAAGGCATTTCTTCTTCAGATTGCATGCGGACGATCCTGCTTCTTCGAGAAGGCGATACTAGGCCTCGCCCGATATACCAGGGCCATTTCCTATGATGAATTCACGAAGACGCAACTAAATTTTCCAAAGCCTCAAAACTAGCTCTTGCGATTGGGAACTCTACTTTTGTAAACAGGGATGCCCGGGTACACTTTCCAGCTACAACAGATAACCATGTTCGGATAATTGAACGTTTCCCACTAGGCTAACGAAATCAGTCTTACTCATTGGATATTCTACTTTTGCAAGCTAGGTTTTGATATGCAGGGCGGTCAAGGCGCTGAGATGTCTCAGCTGCGGGCACGTCGCTGTACATTGGCTCAGCCGTGCATATTTGGAAGGGAGATCATTGGTTAATCAACTTTTGCAAAGCGTGGCGTCAGCTGTAAGCTTGGCAAGGGGTAGAGCAGGGAAACATACCGCAAATCAGACCGTAGAGCACCCATCTCCGACACTTTCCCACTATAAAATACTCAGGTCAACCAAGAGAATCCCCGTCGCCATTTCAATCTGACTTCCTCGCCCTACTTACTCCACTAACCACCGTACACAAAGACCATCCTTCACCATGGAGGCACACGACCGAATGGACATTGACGTATCCCTAAATGTGCGAGTGCCTTTCAACCAAAAATGGGAGATTCACAAGCCGCTCCTCCAGCGACTGTACCTGGAGGAGAACTTCAAGCTGCCCAAAATCAAGAATATTATGCGCGATGAACATGACTTTGATGCAGAGTTCGTCGCCCTCCCGATCATCCAATAGAGGCGTCCACTAACACTGCGAAGAGTGCATCAATACAAGTACCGTTTCGACAAGTGGGGCTGGAAAAAGAGTATGAGCTCTAAAACGAAGGCCGGTATTGTCGACAAATCTCAGAAACGACTTAATGCCGGGCAAGGGACGGTCGTCAGGTATCAGACTCGAGTTGTTGATACTCGAAAACTCATTCGATTCGAGAAAGCCCAGAGGAAAAAGCAAATATCCGCCATCTTGTTTGCTCCAAATGACGGTGGATCCAGACATGCCTTCGCTTTCAATGGGATTGCCGGTAACACGATGCGAGTAAAGTCAAAGCAGGTTTTGTTAAGACGTTAACAAGCAGGCAGGACCTTCATGAATTGGAATTTACCATATCGTGCACTGTTACGCCACTTTCCGCAACTCATGGATCACCCCTCTCCTTTGGCAATGTCCGTTTCTACTCCAAGCGATGTGTCTATAGCGTCACCCGCAGCAGATACGGCCCTTTCCCCAGGGCTTGCTCAAGCTGTCAGCTTGAGAACAGCTCGACAGAATGCTGCGTTATTCGTTGCTGGAGACTTCGAGGGACTTTTACGAGTATTCAGTGACGAAGACAAGAAGTGCGTGTGGCTCATGGTTTAAAGATATTTACTAATTATCTTGTAGAGTATTTTCCACGTGGATGTATGAGTTCTGGTACTTCGGCTTCATTACTGCAAAACACTGGGGTCGTGGTCCTAGACATTGGACTGTAGACGACCTCTGGCAGGATTTCCAATATGCGACTTCTCCAGGATTGCTCGCGCCTACTCCAACAGCACACCTATATTCTTTAGATCCCCGGTCCCCAGACTCAGAACATCATGCCGTCATGCAAGCTTCGGCGCCTCCACTTTTGTGCCGATGGTCCATCCATATCTCCATGGTAGAATATGACGATATTGAATGGCTTGACGAAGATGCACAGGCAGGTTCAGGTGATGCTTTGTCCCAGGCATGGCCCGACCAATGGCTTACCGAGCCTTTGGAGCAGAAACTACAAGATGGTCTCGAATCAAACTCATTCAGTACGGTTCAAGCATCCCAGCTCCCAGTCGATCTGGGCTATATCAGCCAAACAGCACGCAAGTCTCAAGACGAAATTTGGAGGGAAGGGATAGGTTTCGCCATCATGGGCCGCAATTTTGAATTGCTCGAGCGGATGATAAAGCCTCAGTCACCGGAGGAACGCACAGCACTTTCGAAACGTGACGTTCGAGGCATTTATCCTGCTCATCTAGCTGCTACTTACTTAGATGGTGGTAAGACATGCTGCCAAATCATGGAACTCCTGTTTTCTGTATCAAACAAGTTCGATCGCGGGGCGTTTGACCGAGACAGCAAAGGGCACACTGTGTTTGATGCACTCATGCTTCGGATCTTACGTAGCCACTCTGATACACCACTCGAGATCGTGGATGACACCCTGAGAGGCGTTCAAAGCTATGCGGGAGAGGAGGTGGACATCTGTGGTCGGTGGGATGCGGAATCAGACTCATATCGCAAGCTGATTGACGGGGGAGCAGTTAAGGTGCCACTCAGCTGGAAGCACAAATTTTGCCACACCTCAATTCAAGCCATCTGCCATTGCATCGGGGAATGTGGATTTCTGCCAGGAACAAGCGGCTTGTTTCTTAAGCGATGCTTCAGTTGTGGATTGAAACTGGAGCTGCAACCCCTGCACACGATGGTCTTGACGGCCGTACAGTTGTTAAAAAATGGTATGGATGGGGAGGACTTGTTTGGCATGATCTGCTGCCTCTTTCAGCTCAATGTCGCCAACATAAACTGCGATCCAAGCTTCTCCAAGTCCCACGTCTCTACTCATCTATTACAAGATGGTATAGATCACGATGGCTGCGCTCACGAAGAACTATCTCCCTTTGAACTCGCGATGCGAGTCGATGTCACTGCACAGCAGTGTGGCTCTCCAGAAGCTCAGAAGGGCTGGGCAGCCTTTGTTCTCATTCTACAACAAATCGAGGAGCAGCACCGGTGGGTATCTGAGGGGCAACCTCCACCAGGGTACGAGGAAGAACATGAGGCCATATTAGAAGCATACGAAGAGCACGACGGCGATAGGCCTGAGTTGCATGAGTTCCCATTGATGAAAGAGATCTTTCACGAGGACGGTCTAGGATTTCCGGCCCCTTGTGAACATATTGAGGGTCCAGACGATCGTCGCGCATTTGGGCGAAATACCCGCCTAGGTCATGTCTGGGCAGCATGCCAGGCGGAGTTTCTCACGTATCGTCGCCAGCAAGAAAGCCATCCCTGGTTGTCAGAACATATCACCATCGATGCTATCCTTGAATGCCTTCAAACTGGAGATTCTGGGGTGCTTCCGCACGTTAGGAATAAGATGTTGGGGTTGTATTGCGCTTGTGGTCTTTATGAGGGATGGAGAACGGTTTCACGACGGGAGAAGGCATGCGCCTCGTACTTCAGCAACCTCGATGATTGGCACAGGACTTCATTTATCGAATCGTTCGATGAATGAAGTTGGGCTCTGGTCTTATTTCATATTCGGGTAAAATAACAATATAACAGTGATGCAAAGCAGGAACTGGAGGTATTGTCTGCTTCAAGACTGATTTCGAGAAGTAGCTCTCGAACGTAGGGCTGAATGTAGAATAACAAGAGCCTTTCAGGTTGATATGAGTCGACTCGGTGACTTCTCAGATCCTTCGTCCTATGAGCACTAGATTATAACCTTGCTGTGAGCCTCAATAACTACGGTCTATTTCTGCTTCCGCCTCCGCAACATGCGCTGCTCGTCTTTGAATGTATCGTGGCGTGTACCGGTTCTCGGCCAATGGCTCGACCGATGTCCCGCTACTCTCAAGTCTCTCATTTATGAATAACTATAGCATACTACTTATCATGTGTGAATGATGTATTAAGAATATGACCTAGCGTAAACGCCTTGCGTTCTTCTATATTCGAACTGCTTCTTGCGTCTGTCGATGATAATAGAATTTTAAAGTTAAAGTCCCATATCTTTTACATGACCTAAACATATAAAGAATTTGTGGAGAACCTAACGGAAATAACCAAAGCCGATCTTTTCGTTCTCGGTCTTTCAACACAAGTCTTTATCACTCAAAATAGAGGCGTCGTTCCTTGCACTCGTTCTATTGTGTTCGAATATAATCTTAACCCTTTAATGAAAGTTTATTGTCGGCACTACTACGCCTCTTCAAACCCTCCCCCCGCCCCCCTACCGTCTCCATTCTCCCTCATCCATTCCAGCATGGCTACCTACGCTATAGACGCGAATTCCCATCTCCTAAGAGACACCAAATCGATCTTGACGGGTATTTTATTCTGCATAGCCCAGTCCAAATAACGGACCGCGAGACTTTTTAGACCCTTGCATCTCCGGGTTCTGTCTTCGTTGCTACCAGCTGCTGCTTGCAGAGACTTGCAGAGACTTGCATTCCTGTTCTAGGACGACAACCGTCAGTTGGAACGCGGTTGTAAACGCAAAGGGTGCGACTGCCCTGCTATCCGTGTGTGGAGCGTAGAAGACTGCCCGCAGGACTTTCAACGCATATCTCATCACCTGAATGCTGTGGTCCTCAATTTCTGTCTTGAATTGGCAGACATTCCATCGAAATTTGTCCCAACCATCAAAGAGCATATCGCTTAGGAGTAGACGAAGCGACATGATTATCGCCCAGTACAACGTAATAGACTGGTACTCCAACATTGTACGGAAGGTGAGGACAGTGTCGAAATATGATCGAACGTCCCCCTCGTTCGTGCTAGACCAAAAACAGCCCAAGATGGGGTCGGTAGATATATCTTGATAGAGCGACAGCCACGACGAGAGTGAAATTTCACAAATAATCTTTTTCTAGCGCGCTAGTTGCGCTTCATTCTGAGATTAAATACTTTCAGCTGTGTCGTATAGATCGATTAAAATCTGGTCAGAATCCTCGCCGTCCACTACAGTTGAGGTTGACCTTTTGGTAACCAGCTGATCAAATTGAGCTATGATAGACGTAATAGTAGTGACCTCTATCATCAGAGAATCGAGTCGATATACCATTTACAGCTAAATCATCTCATTTGCGGCCTACGGGGCGTTCCCCGTCGCCCCTGTTTGATCCCGTTCCGCCAAAATCTTGAGTCCCTCGGGGAAATCGTCAATTCTCCCCTCCTGGTCCCATAGCGCTGCTAGAACAGTTCTCTTTCCAACCCACGGGCGCCTTGAATGCATGACTGCATAATTCTGATACCTGATTAGCACGCGACATCTCGATATCCTCCTGCACTACTTACATCGAGCAACACAACATCACCCTCCTCCCATTCAACATCGACCTGCATCTCTTCCGCAATGTTTAGCGCGAGCTCCAGATATTCATTTTCAATTACTGTTCCGTCTCCATATGTAGGGGGTGGATGGTAGGAATCATCGTCGCCGCGGTATGGGGGTTCAGTGGCGCCGTGGTGGCGAGAGCGGCCATATGCGCTGGTGAGATTGCCGAACCAAGTTTTTTGGCCTGTGGATGTGTGTTTTCGGATGACTAGTTTGCGATTGTCAGGATGTGTGACCGAAAAGGGGGAGTTGGGGAGGATTACTGGGCACAATGTGCGTTACACTGAGACTACCGTCTTCGTGCCATTCAAACCTGTTACTGTGTCTGCGCACCTCGTTCTCTACTTTTTCTCGGATTGTCTCTTCGTCATCACCTGACTCAATGTGCTGTCCGTATGCTGCGAAGATGCTCGCTCCGGTGTTTGACTGTACTTGTTCGCGTCCATATCTGTAAACGTAACGAACGCCTTGGGCGAGAAGTTTCTCATAAAAAACGGGCGCTCGTTTTTGGAGAGCATTAGCGAGTCCGATGCTGGAGATAATAGGTGTTGCGCCACCAGTTGGCGGTACAGCGAGGCAAGAGAAGGTGAGCCAGGCAGGGTTGACGATGGACCATCCGTATTCATTGTGTGGCCAGATGGGTAGTTCTGGGGGTCTAAGTAGCAGTGTTAACGAATAGAAACTTTGAAGAAGCTCCAGTTCAAAGATTTGGGTGCCTTGAGTGCTGTATCTCATATGGGGCATTTAAAATGTTTACGTACCCCTCATTAGCAGTCTTGACATTCGGTGCCAATACCGTCCTGATAGGCGGTCTTCCAACCTCCTCATGAGCTTGGAAGCCAAACGCATGCGCAACACGACTGTAATCATCTGGAGTCTTGATCGGGAGGCCACGAAGAAGGACAGCGCCACCGTGCGACTTCACAAGTTGAAATATCTCGTCTGATTCGCTCGCACGCTTAATGGATGCAACCGCTTCATCTAAGGTTGGATTCCAATTTTCATTCGCCTTGAGAGCTAGAGGAAACGCGTGGTCTTCTTCATATCCGAAATTGCGAGTGCGCTCTTGCCCTGCAAAGGTGATGGGGACGAAATTGGGGATTGTGGAAGCCATGCTAGAATTGGATGAATATGGGTCGTGGTGGACGGGAAAAGCAGCAGTCCACTGTCTCATAGTCTTGCAACAATCTAAAGCTGATACTTTCCGAAGTCGGCGCTCAGCTCCATGTCTATTTCATGTCATGCCGATTCTTGAATCATTGTAGAATTGTTCACCCAATGGCGATCAAGCAGAGATGTCGTGGGAAGTATTCATTGTCGCGCTGCGTGCACCAAATGTGAACGCAATCCATGGTTTCGATGATGTGACGAAGGCTAGAGACAGCATCGCGCAAAGCCAAGTTCGTTTAAGCTTTGTAAATTTCCTAGTTGGGACTGATTCGGTTGTCGGCACGAGGGTCTAGCGCCATTGTATGTGAGGCCATCCGAGTAATTGCTGAATCCTTCGACTTTGAAAATGCAGTTCTCCGTTCTTATCTTGTTCTTGGGGCTTTGATAGAAGGCGCTTAGCTTTTGAATGAAGACCCTCAACACCGAAGTTGCGCCGAAATCCGCACATTCGTGCCACAGCCTAGAAGCACGCAATTCGAAAATGAAGACCAGAGGTTGAACCGGGAGTATGGATACAGGTAGCCGGGATTATGAACTGTACACGCACGTCTATACTTCAACTAGACGCCGTCTCCAAGTTTTCGGAATTTCTCCCGCAGAAGATCTTTGAGCATTTTCAAGTGTCATCTTGACCACGCAGTTCTCTCTCATTATGGCCGATCTTGCCAAACCTTTTGACATTGTGCCAGCCGATAATGGCTCAGAAGGCACAGAAGAGGTCTTTGAGAGTCCCAATAAGCCGTATTCATGGTTTCGCGGTGTCTTCTTCCAGGCGACCGTCGTCGGGTTCTGCGCATTCACCGCACCTGGGCTGTGGAATGCTATGCAGTCGGTTGGGGCTGGAGGACAGCAGACCCCGTATCTCGTCATGTAAGTATCCCTTTGCAAACTTTTTATCTCAGAGGTTTACTGACAGTCCCAAGGGCCGGAAATGCCGTTCTCTTTTCTCTCATGACCTTCACCTGTTTGAGTGGCAGCATCGTCATCAATCGAATTGGACTCAAGTTCACTCTCGCTTTCGGTACCACTGGCTATGCGCTATACTCGGCAGCGTTATACCAAAACAACCGTTACGGAACCCAGTGGTTCATTTACCTAGGCTCAGCGGCATGTGGAATAACTGCCGGACTCTTCTGGGCCGCTGAAGGCGCGATTATGCTTACCTATCCGCCTCCAGAAACTCGAGGTCGGTATCTAGCATACTGGTTGGCATACCGCAATAGCGGTGCTATTCTTGGTGGAGCGATCAATCTGGCTTTCAACTACAGTGGAAAGAGGCTCGGAAAGTTGAATTGGAGGACTTATATTGTTTTTGTTGTGCTCCGTAAGTTTCCCTATCTAGATAGCAGTATGAGACCTGCTAACAAAGAAAAAGAATGCCTAGGTCCAGCTGTCGCAATGTTGCTTTCGCCACCGCAAAAGGTCCAGAGGAGGAATGGAACAAACGTCAAACTTCTTCCTCGTATTCCCGTTGCTGTGGAATTGAAGGCAACATTGAAGTTGCTGCTTCGGAAAGAATTTCTCCTGCTGTATGTCAAGTCCAAGGGATAATAATCGCGGATGCTGATCAGACCTAGGGTTCCGTATTTCCTCTACGTTACCTGGTCCCTACCATACATCGGCTCTTACATGTCGCTATACTTCAGCGTTCGGTCTCGAGCTCTGGCATCTCTCGTCACCGCCCTCGCACAGGTGTTAGCAACAGCAATTATGGGCACCTTCCTTGACTGGAAGAGGTTGTCGCTGAACCAGCGCGCCAGATACGGCTTCCTGGGAATGATGGTACTTAGCGGTGGGGTTTGGACTTGGGCTTTGGTCATCCAGCACAAATACACCGCCCACAAACCTGCTCTGGATTGGGTTGACTCAAAGTTTGGCGAAGGCTGGGCACTCTGTAGGTGTTCCATATCTTGCATCACGAAGCTTTTATTGACGTAAAGATTAGATGTGTTTCAACAAGTCGAATTCGCTTTGACGTACAATTATGGGTACTGGCTGATGGGATTTTTGTCGAAAGAGCCGGCTGAGGTCGTCAGATACACGTCAGTGTGCCGCGCTGTCGAGGCCGCAGGTCAATGCGTTGCTTCGGGCATTAGTTCCACTTCAGCACCGGTATGATACCCTGCCATCGTTTTCTTACTTCGTTGCTAATTTAGAGATAGTTGGTTGTGTCGGCTGGGCTCATCTTCGCGTGGTGGGGAATCGCCCTTCCCCTTGGCTTCTTTGTCGTGAGGCAAGTTGGGATTGTGCACGTCGGCGCAGAAGGTTATATTCCTGAAACGAAGTCATCGAAGAAGACGAAGGAAGATACGTCGTCTGATGTAAAGGCCTAAGAATCTATGGGATGTAGTCATTTGTACAAGGCTCCGTGGATTCAAGCCGTAGCAAAAGAGAAATAGATGCCTCGATGCTTCATTTATACCTGACTCTAAAAATTGTTGAGGGTTGGACACTAAAAGTTTGCAGGCGGAACAACCTCAGCGTACCGGAGATTGACCCTAGGAGATGCTGGATGACGAAAAGCTTTGTGATTGATGATTAGATAGGCGAACTCGTGATCAATTGTTCCGTACCATAGAAAAATATTTTTCGCATCCACACCTTCGAGTCGGAAGTACCACGGACTTCCTAGTAACACTGCGTCCTAGAAATATCCATCTGCTCCCTGTCGGAATGCCTCTCAGAACGTATGCACTGTATCTCTCCAATTATCCCCTTCCACAGCAAGCTCCTTCTCCTCTTCGCCCATCGACTTGACAAAATTTCGCTTCAATGAGCTTTCAAGTACTGTTGGGTTGTAATGCATCGTGTGGAAGGGCAAGTGCACATGCAAGTTCTCATGGTCCCCCTCCACTAACCCCAAAGACTTTGAACTTGTTGAATCCGAGGTGCTTTGCGAGTAATTTGGCATCAGACGGCCAGTCCATAAAGCCTCTTTCTTCGTGTGAACTGCTAATTCTAATGACGCGGAGCCCTAAGCTTTGATCCATTTCCTGGAACCGTTTTGCGTCAATACGGGAGCCCGGTAAGCCATCCATAATGGATATTGGCGGTCCGGTCGAAGAACTTCATTTTCATTGGCAGTAAAATTGAAGTCTTAGAGTGAATTAAATATTTAAAAAGTTTAATCAAATGGTGTCGAAAGGTTGGATTTTAGTCTACACCAGCAGCACTGTCAATATACGCTATTCCTAATATAGAATAGCACCTTGGCACCAGGCGGCGGTTTTTGGAGGACCTCCGCGTTCTGCCAATTTTAGCCGTTCGACTGCACAAGACCCTGGAACCTAGCCTCGACTCGACCCGACTCTCGAACTCGCATTCTTACACATCGACACTCCCTCACACACATAAAACCGAGAAGAAATCTCCAAAATAGGTCGAAAACACAAGACCCACCGCCAACAGCTGCAGCAAAGCAAGCCGTGGCGCGACACCGAGAAAGGCCGCGGGAAGGGCAAAGATAAAGGTCGACGCGCAAAGATGGGCCAGGAACAATCTGCCATTGATGAGAACACACCCACAGAGACGCTCGACAGCCGAACTGTCGAAGCAGTCGGCAAATACATCAAAGATGGACGCGCTCAACGAATAGTCGTAATGGTAGGTGCTTGCGCACCCGGTTACAATGTAGCATATGCTAACACGGCGAAGACGGGCGCGGGAATTAGTACTTCTGCCGGCATACCAGACTTTAGATCTCCAGAAACCGGGCTCTACGCCAATCTCCAACGACTGAAGCTACCCTACGCTGAAGCAGTCTTCACCCTCGACTACTTTCGGAACAACCCGCTCCCATTCTACATTCTTGCACAGGAGTTGTACCCTGGAAAGTTTCGACCTACCATCACACACGCCTTTATAAATCTGCTGAGTCAGAAGGGGCTCCTGCTGAAACTGTTCACGCAGAACATTGACTGCTTGGAGCGCGAGGCGGGAGTGCCGAATGACAAGATCATAGAGGCGCATGGGAGCTTTGCAAAGTACAGAATCCCTACAATTAAACTGTATATGAATGCTAATTCCTATACAGACAGAGCTGTATTGAATGTAAAGCCTCTTACCCTAAAGAGCTCATGCTCAAAGCGATCAACGAGAAGTCCGTACCCCACTGCCTCGAAGACAATTGTGACGGCCTCGTAAAACCCGACATCGTATTCTTTGGCGAACAACTACCATCTGAGTTCTTCACGAGCATGGATTTACCCGCAGAGGCAGATCTGTGCATAGTCATGGGAACAAGTCTGAGCGTGGCACCCTTCGCGAGACTGCCGCAATTCTGTACGGATCGCACACCGCGAGTACTGATCAATCAGGAGGCAGTTGGAGGTCTAGGCTCTCGTCCCGACGACGTGCTTATGCTAGGGGATTGCGATACCGGAGTGAGGAAGTTGGCAGAGGCCTGTGGTTGGCTGGAAGAGCTGGAGAGTATGTGGGCAAAGACTGCACCAGAGAAACAGCCAAAGACAGACAAGGAGAAGGCAAAGAAGAGCCGAGATGAGCAGCTACAGGAAGAAGTTGAGAAACTTACGAAAGAAATTGAGGAGAATCTAAGAATTGAACAGGAGCAGCATCAGTGGCTAAACAAGCACGTCGACAACAAGTTTGCCAAGATTCAGGAAGAGACCGAGAAAGAGGTTCCAACAACCCCGGCTACACAGTTGAGCCTAAACCAAGAAGCGCAGCGTCAACGGCTAGACAAGGACGTTGTTGTCGGAAGTAGCGTATTCGGTAATACCCAATCGGATGGCCCCTCACAACCTGCAAAGAAGCTAGATCAATCCCAGCACTCATGGCTAAATCAGCACATGGGCAACAAAGTCGCTAGATTACAGACGGAAGACAGCATAGAGGAAACGCTACAGCCTGCGTCTGCGAAGCTAGAGAATGAAGCAAATTCGGAGTCTCCATCTGCTTCGCAAACAGAAGCCTCGAAAACGGATTCCGGTGGCGGTGGCCTACAGCATGTTTTCCCGCATCTAGGATAGAAGCTTTCTATTCGGAGCTTGGGATATTCTATAGGTAAAGGAGCAAAGCTGTTCATGATCTGGCGCTTTTTAGGAGGACTGGCGCACACGTAGACATGATACCACGGTAAAAATACTTCTTCGGTCATATTCCAGTCTTTGTTTGTCTTAATATTTTCATGGTTATCCTCAAGTGACACGACTCACCGCCATCTTTGTCTCGGTCATATTACTATCTGCGCTCCAAACTTATCTGCCTATATTTCTATCTCCATCTGGACGATCCATATCGATCTTAATATCACCATCTCAATACTTATTCTAGAACCTTGCACTCCAAGCGATTACAATACTAGCAGGGCCCTTCAAGTGTCGAAAGATCCATAGCTTAGCTCATTTTAGCTTTTTCTCCATTAGCTCTGAGGTCTCCATTGCTCCATAGGTGATGGACTCAAGTATGATGTATATGTGTACTTGTTGCGTTGACTACTGATCAGAAAAGGAGACTAACTTCTATATATATGTACATGCTACTCCAATACTGTAGTTCTCGAAAATATAGCTATACACTCCATTAATGTGTCAAAGATTTTTTTGGTCAAAATGAAGGCTCTACGATCCCAAAAGATACCACGATTAAAATTTTATTTCCCCGCTAGCTCCAGAGATGATGAGAAGATCAAAGCCTTCCTAAGACTTGGTATTCAAACTCTAGAAGATGGGTCTTGCTATTCTGCTTACATACAGATCTGGAGAGGATGCTCCATACATGGATACTAAGCGCATCTCGAGAGGTTCACTAACCGGAACACTACGAGAGGATTTCGGTTCCTGCGACGTGTATCACAAATTCCCACATTCCACACGTCCATGTCATAATCTCGTGTCATTTAGTGACACTATATTCTTTTATAATCCCGTGAGGCGCCGATCCCATAGTCAAGTACGTTCTCCCAATTTGAGAGTGTCCAGAATCCAGAACGTTATGGAGTTTGAAAACTCTATCGCCCTCCAATCGTGTTATCGCGTGGAGTAATCCAAACTTCCCATTCATTTCGTGTTTGGATTTTCGAAAAAGAAATAAATTGTGTAGTTTCACTGAGATGTTGAGTCGCAAAGACCGCATCAGACTTGACTTTTGCGAAATCTAATGTCCAGAACATAACGCCTGGTCGGCGATGAGCAAACCACATGGCTCTGTGCTACTTTTTGCCCATGCTCATTGCCTGTTCATGCCCTCTGCCGCTCCCAATAGTTGCCATGGTGGCGGCCCCATCTGATTGGGGATGTTGGGCTGGCTCCTCCTCTTCACCTTCAGGCTGGTAATCGCGTGTTGTAAATTGTTCAGGACTATTGTTGACGCCTTGGCTAGTCTTTCTGTACACTCCTAGGACTCTGCAAACTTCTTTAACAACGGCTCTGTGTATTTGATGGTACGGTTGGCGCCGTCGTCCTTATTGTCCGCCTTCTCATCTACTGGCATCGTAGCCTCTTCCAAGTGTCGCTACGATAATAGCAATTTGGCAAATTCAGACTTATAGGAGACGTCTGTCACTGCCTGTCCTCTAGTCGGCAAATCACCAGGCTTGAAATACGTTGCCATGTATTTGGTTTTGTGTTAATCGAGTCTCTCCTGCCGAGAACGGGCCAGATATCCGGCCTCGTCCCCTCAGGTCAGCTTTTCTTTAGACGGAATTGCCCTCAGCACTTCATCTACTACGGTGGTGGAGGGCGTCGCATCCTAAGGTGGGCTAGCCGGCTTAGATGTGGCGGAAGGCAAGGTTACAGACTTCTTTGACGGGCGCCCCAGATTAGGGGTTGGCCTAGGCAAATTTCTAACAAGGCGGCTATTACGAAACAACTGTTCTTAAGGATTCAGCTTGTCGGGTGTATACTTTGGCTTCGGGTGGTGGTCAAACGTGCTGCGCAGGCGCTTGCTTCCTTGGTGCATAATGCCCGCCTGGTCGCTGGTTCGCATGTTTTCGAACACCAGGTTCTTAAGACGCCCCTTGTTGGCAGCCACTACGTCCTCCTCTAGTTAGAGGAGCCTCTCCATCATAATCTGCTCTTGCTTGTCGTGGTTGGCAAAAAGGTCGGCGATCTCGTCCTCAGTCACGCCGTCCTTGTGCGCCTTTGCCACCATCAAGTCTCTGGTAGCTCTCATGCACTCGATTTGGTCGAGCGTTTCAGTCATTTTGGCCTGGACCGGCTGCCTACCCATGTCTTTTTGCTTGCCTTTTTCGAATTTGCGGATTTCGCCTCGTGCTCTAACTTCTCCTCCTTCGTCATGTTGGCAATTCGACGTTCTCTCCTAGCATTTGCTTTAGTGTGACGGAGCTCTCGAATCTTTTCTGCGCGTTCAGCGGGCGTTTCGAGCGGTTTCCGGTGCGTCTTAGGGCTACTCTTGACTGTTACCTGCATTCTTGAAGCTCCTTTAGTGTGTTTCGTTGCCTTGGTCTTGGCCCTATCTCGGCATAGCTTCTTCATATATCGTAGTATCAAGAAGACCTTCACAAGCTCCTGGCGGCAGGCACGCCTCGTCCGGCCAAAAGAGCGTCGCCTTTCGGCAGAATCTGCCTTGATTGTGAAAGCACATGCACCACACCCAGTATTTAACACTACATCTTTTGATAGTAGATCATTTTAAATTTGTTATGGCTCTAGTAAGACCAAAAGTAAAGCATCCAGGCAGATGATGTTAGAAGACCTTTAGAAGAACTAGCCTCCAAAAGAACATGGATAGCGCAATATGGAGGTTTTTTACGTTCCGGGAGGTTCATAGTATCGTGCGAGACTACTAAGACTCTCGGTATTGAGAGATAGTATGCATGTTCAACATCTTGAGAAATGGACGCTATTTTGAAGGTTGGCACTTCATTTGAGATTATGCTAAAGTTTTTGAAACAGGCTAGACGGGAAACAATGTGTGCTAGTCTTCTTGGATTTTATCTCTCAGCGCATGATCTGCACTTGGGACGCCCACATCTCTCTATGGATCACACTCAAAAAATTCCAGACAGTATAGTGCAAGTATCTGTGCGAAGATAGAGAGTCCATTGCTTTTTATAGCAGGCATTTGGGAATTGTCGATTTTGACTACACCATAGAAATAGAGAATGGGTCTTTCTTTCATTCATGTGCCCCAAGAAAGAGGCACGATTTCTGTCGAAAAATCAATCGCATCTTTCCAGCATTATCTGGTTGTGTGACGCAGCAGCGGTACTCTCCACATACACTTTCTTATTCTATTGTAAAACAATACATTCTTGAACATTAAATGATCCTCAGAGTCTGCTTTGAGTTCTTTCTACTCAACTCATCTTCCCGAGGAACCAGAAACTACTATATCACGAATTGGAACGCTTTTCAACCCCATAAAGGTTTCTGTAAAAGTGTAGTTGAGCGCTTAATGCAGACCTGGATGACATATTTTAGAACCCTAGAGTAAAAGCTATGGGCTGCTCAAGTTCGCATTTATCTCTCTGGCTGGTCGCGTTGTTATGTCGAGCGTTCGAGGATCGTTATCTGGAATTTGGATCTCACTTTTCACAGCAAGAGATACCTGCAACCTGATATCCAGATATTACATGTGAACTATTCTCCATGAATTTTGAGAAGTGTGGATTCAAAACACTATGCAGTTGAGGTGCGCCAATTCTAGCTCTTTAATCCGATGGGCCCTTGATTCGGACCGTCGGGGATCTCCATGCGATGACCTTTTCTTTATTTCTGATGAATATGCTTATCCTGAATGCCACCCTACCTAGGGTGGCCCCATAATAGAGAGATGAAAGCAGTTTTACAGAAGGCGGAGATCTCAAGGGGCCACGCGATTGGGTGCTTTTGTTCTAGTTACTATGTTGTATGTAGCCTCCGTAGATTTCAATTCCGCTATTCACTCGCCTATTCTGGAGCTCATGATTCTCTTGAAGCAATATTTATTACAATAATCGCATGTACGCTCGACAAACTGATTTTGCTTGAATACGCTGAGCCCTGGAGTAATGCATAGAAAGGTCCACTTTATGACTCCCCATAGAAGAGGGGTGAGAGTTATTGGGATGCTTTACAACAGTATCTCTACGTTTGCTCCATCAATAGAGTGGGGAAACCTTTGAACCTTTGACGGAGTACAGGCTCCAAAGCCTCATAGATGCTTGAGGAATATCTTGGTCTTAGAAGCTTGTCAGCCGCGATTACTTCTAGTGTTCATGCGAAACGCCGTCACGGCTTTGTTTTCGGTCTATAGAGCTCTGCATCAGGGATGATAGTAGAGAAAGTCTATGTCTTTGGAGAAACATTTGTATTCGGGGAGACGTAATAATTACGTTTCTGTTCCCAGAGCCTTCAGCTGTACGGCGATTGGCTTATATTTCCGAACAATCAGGGGTGGTGGGTCTTTGATCAAGCTCAATGTTTATTAAGAAATTTAACAATTGAGAGTTCTAGATCCAACAGGCCATAGCATGATATGGGTTTTCTTTTAGCTCCCGGCACTCATATTCTCGTATTTATATCCTTTGGCTCCACATTTGGGTTTGGTAGCATGAATTTTGATAGTTAGAACTTGAAAATTCCGGATCAGACTCCATAGAAGCTTGGAACTATAATCTTTGTAAGAGACTGTTGTTCCAGAACATATTGACAGATTTAGGTGAGACCTTTAGTTTCTAGCGCTAAACCCTTAGAATAACTCTTGGAGCCTCTGACATGTCGCAGAGCTTCCACGCATTACTTTGCAACAAAATGTGCTAGTTTTACGGCTATACACACCCATCTATATGATATTGATGTCTTTGAAAAAGGTGTAGGAAGATCTCGGTCGCAGGTCTCTAAAATCATAACATGCTTCAGTAGACATTCTCTACAATGTGTGGCATGTGGCAGACAAAGAGGGGAAGGTTGATTGAGGATTTGGTGTTTCTATTCAAGCTATTTCCATTAGGGTTCTGGCCAGGTAAACGATCATATTGTATCTCTATCCGAGTTTCGGAAATTGTTGTCTGCTTCGAGGAAGATCTTAGATGCCGCAAATATCTTCTTTGCATGATTTTAGATGGAGTATCAAGATTCAAAAACAACCCTACATCCAGACATTCGTTAACTAACGCAGGTACTGACTCCGTTAGTTGATATTTTGTTCATAGGAGGAACCATATCACCTTAAGGATGACCATAGAGAAGATAATCGTAGAGGTTTCTCAGAGTGGGGACCGGCACAGAACGCCTACTTATTACGATCTCGAGTTCAAGGGATTCATAGCAATGTTGTTGAACACTTGTCTAAGGACTGCACCCCCCCGAATTACCATTGAGAAGGAGTTCGGTTTTAGTCCCCATGTACGAATTCTCAAAGATTTTAGTCTTCAGTGCAAGACAGAAATAAGATAAGGAGACACTGGACCGGCACGAAATAGGAAGGGTAGAAGGTTAGAAGGTCGGTATGGGAAAAGGTCAGAATCAATACGGATAGGCATTTTCTATTCGAGTTCCACTATTCAATGCTCATAAGCTCAAATTAAATCCGTTTTGTTCCTTCCATGGGGGAAGTAGAGAAGGGTTGAGTAGGTTGTATAATAATTAGACTTGTACACCCTAAACGCGGTACAGCACCGCGAGGGGCGGAGTTTGTGACCAAGAGGGGGCACATCAGAGATGTGCCCAGCTAGAAGCGCCCAGCACGCAGGACGTAAAAGGCGGCTAACAGCTATTCAATTGCCCCCACCGAGTTTCCCAAGAGATGATCCACGGCAAGAATTGGAGTCGAAGACTTCAAACCAATACCACGGGCACCCCTCAAGTGGAGAGCACCTGGATCAATCACACCCGAAGGCGGTTACTGACCGAAGCACCCCCCGGAATCTAGTGAAAATGGTAGCCATCGGCCAGCCATCCACAGGACTTAAAAATTTGCCCGCTTGCCTGACCGTGAGATCGAAAGCCTGGCCCAGATCAGAAAACCCACAACCCAAGGCAGCATTTCATTCCATGAAATTGTAGGTTCTTATGAGAAGGAAGGAAGAAGTTGAGTATATCGAAATGGCGGCGAGAAGTGCTATCGGTATATGGTGGAGGGCTTTCGAGTCTAGTGATAGCGTCAACAACAGTAAGCTCGAAGAGCACATGGTCGCCAGAAAAAATAGTTCGAGCGTACCGATGCGTAATTACCGAAAGGGCGTACATGCCATCAATCAAATCCGGGAATATGGCCTAAATCTAATAAATCAGCCCATAGATACGCTTTGGGCCACAAAAATGGCAGTTTAGAGACTCGAAAAATCCCAAAGGATTACGCCTAGTCTTTTTGACATTGCTCTAATAGTATTCCCGCTCTCGGGGTCTAAGGTCTCAGCCGACGGATTGGAGCAATGAACTAAGGTCAAGTGATATCGATTACTGTCCTGGGGATACCCTAGAAAACACAACTAGTGAGATTGGAAGTATCATCATGCGCACACGTTAAGAAGCTTTTGGGCTCCGAGGGACGTTATATGTTATGCCTCTTCTTCCGTAGAGAAACGGACTCAATAAATCTACAGCTTTCAAATATATTGAAGAATGCTCATTTGAAGTTTCCTAGTGTATTTTGAGGACGCAATCATCCCTGAGCAAGGACAACGTCAAATTCTGATAAATATCACGTGTATGTCGTTGCCTATCACTGCCTGACTATGCGGAGAGATGTATTCGGGCGTCCATCTGACACCTTCCGGATGCATCACTAGCGCCACGCCCTATGTTGAGCTATTCCCGCAATTGAATCCTCCACGCCCTTGACTTACATAGTTCCATCAATATAAATACTCCGTGGTAACCTCCATATTAACCAGAAACTCAATCATGGCTGGATTGAAAGGACATACCCACGCTGCAGCGTTCGACGAAGGATTCTTACAGGTATCCCCACTTCATGCAATATACTACGCGCAATACGGCAAGCAGGATGGAAAGCCTGGTAAGTCGCTGTAATCACCAACCCTCGAAATATCTGCTTATGTTATAAAGTCGTTTTCCTCCACGGAGGCCCTGGCGGCTCAACGTCTATGTTCTGCGCCTCATTCTTCGACCCATCCATCTACCGCGTAGTTCTCCTTGACCAACGCGGTTGCGGCAAATCCCGTCCAGCAGCCGAAACTAAGGAAAACACGACGCCGCTCCTGATCCAAGATATCGAGTCTCTTCGATCAAAGCTCGAGATTAAAAAGTGGCACATGGTGTTCGGCGGCTCATGGGGCTCTACCCTTGCCCTCGCATACGCAGAAGTCCATCCCGAAACCGTAGGAAGCTTAGTGCTCCGGGGGATATTTTTTGCAGAGAGGCAAGAGATATCGCAGTCGCTGTCGGGTGCACCTTTGGCACAGATGTACCCAGAAGAGTGGGAAGCATTCATTGGCTATCTGCCCGAGGAAAAGAGGGGAGATGCGTTGAACGCTTTCAACGAAATCATTGGTGGCGACGATAAAGAGAAGGCATATGAGGCGGCGATGGTCTGGAGTAAGTGGGGCATGTTGCCGAATATGTTGGTGGTGCCTGCGGATGTGTTTGCCCCGTTGGACGAGATGAGTGCTGAATCCGTTATCGGGGAGTCGTTGTTGATTCTGCACTATTTTGTGAATGGGAGTTTTATGGAGGAGGGACAGATTTACCAGAATCTGGACAAGATTAAGAACATCCCAAGTGAGTCTTATAGCTTGCGATTCGAAAGGTCAAGGAGATAGCTAACGGGTTAATAGTGAGCATCGTGCAAGGCAGATACGATGTCGTCTGTCCCCCAATCACGGCTTGGAGGTTGCATAAGGCGTTGCCTGATTCAAAGATGTACTGGATTGCGAACGCGGGACATTCTTCACTGGTGAGTTGATATGCCTGTGTATCAGAGATTCAGATGTGCTAACAAATGACAGGAGCCGCCCACGTTCAAGAAGTTGGTGGAGATTTGCGATGAGTATGCGCAAATGGATTTCCATTTGTAGAGATTAAGAATCGAAGGCCTCTACTTCTATTTTAGTAAATAAGGTTCCGTAAATCGTAGCCAGCCTATTGTGAGAAAATTTACAAGTTCGATGTCAAGAGGCTATTTACAATATTACCATTGTGCTCCCATTCTTTTTATTCTCCAGCACACTCTGAATCCCCACTTGAAACTGGTATATGATTATTAAGTATCACAGTCACTCAACAGTGATATATCTTCTAATCATCTACGGGCGCCTGTGTACCATTTCCTACCCCGGTCAACTTCCACGAGATAGATTAGAGCCATGACTGAGAAGAGGACTTGAGGGTATGGAGCCAACGTAGTCCTTAAGAAGAAAAATAGCAAGCTGATGCCACCCTTCTTTACCATAATTGCACATGCCATCTTTATCGAGCATGAAGGGGCCCGCCTCTCCAGACTCATTTTCTTCAAAATACCACATCCTTATCGGTCTCAATCCCATGGGGCACTGTATTCTCTATTTTGGCGATTTAAATACTCTGATGGTCTATAGATATTGTAGTGCCAAACTAGACAAATGCTAGACTGGTTCAAGATCTAATTTATGTGGACAACAAGTAGCCTCTTGTTGCCCTATATCGTTCAAGCAACTATATAATTTTCAATTCTATTTTTTTCTTCTTTCGATTTTATTTTTAAGAATATATACGAGAGTGCTTGATATCTAGCAAACGTGGTGACCCCATTCCCAGGTTATCTGCCGTGTAATTATTCCGGACGCGCCCCGGCCTTCAACAATAATTCCGCTACTATAGAGTCTCCAGACTTGACAGCGAGCTGCAAAGGAGTTATATACCCAGGATAGTGCTTATACCCATTGGCGTCTGCGCCCGCGTGCAAAATTCGTTGCAACAGACAACATCGGTCGTAGTGTGAGGGTCCACTGTGAGCCGACTGTAGAAAGCATATGAGAACTGCAGTAGGATCCGGCAGTTCGGCCCCGAACTCCAGAATCAAATCCAACGGTCCACTTCCCTGAGAGGACCATAGTGCAAACATCTCGAACATGTTTCTATCATTACTCCTTGGAATTTGATCTCCAAACCAACGAGGATTTTCAATACCCTGATAAATTAAATATTCGAAGTCGAGACTTGATGCAAGCTTCAAGTCGATCCCCGCTTGGCCTTTTAAGAACCGCCTTGCGAGCTCTAGCCCATTGGCTTTGTTTTGATCGCAATATGTAAGCAACAAGTAGAATAATTGCTCAAGCTCATTACTGGGCGGGTTGGTCTTCCAGCTGATATTGAAAAACTGAGCAAAGCTCGGCCAGCCCTGATCATAGATATGCCGATGGCGGTCTTCGCTTGATGTAGCAACTTTAAGTGGTTTGAAGTGAAGCTTTGATGGATCTAACAAGCTCGTTGCAAGCTTTGCAAGGCTTTCTTTCTGAACGATATCGTCTTGAAACTTGCGAAGTGAGAGACAGCCAGACATCGCGCAATAAGAGGTGAGGAAACATTGCACTGGCGCCAGAGCATGCTTCAACTCGAGGCAGTGCGCTTCTTCCAAAATCAACTCAATGAAATTTTGTCTCAGAGTCTCTCCGGTGCCTGGTCGTTGCGGTTCATGTGGGAAAACAGAATAGAGAATTTCGGGCAAACGAGGGGAATCGAGGTACTCGCGCACAGTAAAGTGTGCAAACTTGATCGAGGAGCTTGACGTGCAGTCTATTAGGCAGCCACAGAACTCCCGCAGCGTTTCAATGTCATAGTGGATATCCTCACTGCGAGGATTCTGCCTGATTACCGTTTTCTTGGCGGCTTCAATCAGGATCGAATTTTTAGGCATGCCATGACCATGTAAGTCTGTGTGGAGGGCTATCCATTGAAGGATGTGGTACACAAACAGACGCTCTTCTTCAGGTATGCCGAGCAGTATCATGTCGTATGTCTTATACAATGTTTTCGGGAGACTTTGGAGGGCTCTCCGAACTGTGCGTGGGTCGCTTCTTAGGCGCTGGATAACATCTAGCTGACACACAGCCCAACGAAACCTATCAAGCTGTCACTATATGCCCGATTCCTCTTAAATAGAATGTTATGATGATACTAAAGTCAAGCAACAAACTTGTGAAAACTAACTTACATGCCTCTAGCACCAGTGGATACAGTAACTTCCACATCTTTCAATAGGTCTTCGGGCCAATGTTGAAATCTCCGATTGGTTTTTAATGTAGAGCGCACATAGCGCAATATATCTCCCATTAGGGCAGGGTTGTCCATGGGTATAGCTGTGAACACATTCTCTATCATGATTTTGATATCATGATACTCCCGACTAGATACCGCAAGGCGCAATTTTTGGAAGCGTATATCTGAGGCCAACGTTTGTATAACTTGGAGTAACTCAGACCTAGGAGAACTCTCATCCAGTGCGTCGATGACAACGTAAGCGACATCAAACCGGTCTAAGGCCTTCTCAAGCGTGGCGAGAAGCTCTAGCATGCTGGGTTCCAGGCCGGCCCTATACATCTCATGGATTTCGATGGTAATGAAATCGCCTTGTCGACAAAGTTGATTCAGCAACCATCGTAAAAATGGCCCAGCTTCATCTTGATCATGCTCGAACGAGCAATAGTAGTATATTGTTGAGGAGCAGAAGGAGAGGCAATTGAGGGCAAATCGGAGTAGTGGAACTGAGTTGATTGTATTAAGGAGTGACTAACTACTGTATATATAGGCGAAA